>QLIY01001070.1:0-11805 GCA_003260075.1 Phallusia mammillata | reverse complement strand
CTTTTTTCCTTTGTTTATCGTGCACTGTACTAGTCGCATTCAGTGTTATTTACCCTGATGAAGACGACCTGTATAGGACGTCGAAACGTCGGAATAAAATCACATTTGCCAGAAGAGCTCTTTAAACTTGATACTATGCCTGGCAGTAATAGCTTATATATTTAAGGTTTAACCTGAACGCGGGCGATATTAAGCACTGAACATACGGACTTTAAGATGAACATAAATTCATAACTTGCATCAGCCCTTAAGCGTCTATGCAGACCAACAATCACGGCACACTCATATGTTATCACACTACGCCAGACTTACTGAAGGTCACTAAGCATTTGCACTCTGTGTCAGTATTTTTTTGCATATATTTACCTAGCTAGGTAGCCAGTTGCTGGACCTGACCTAACGTCAAACAGCCCTAAAACGCCTGGTTTAAGACCAATTGTCTGTTGTGTTGTTTTGGTCTTTCCTGGGGCTTCAATGTATAGGCTTGTCAATCCAACTTTTGGGTCGTAACGGACTTTTCAAAAACGGTTCGTGTTTGTACTTTCCGTTTCGGGCACGAATTTCAGGCACATTTACAACTCTGGATAATACTTTGCGAAAGTTGTGTCAACATGAATTTATGTTGTAAAAGTACATACACGAAACTGCGTATCAAATGCCTCAATAAGTTTCGTTTTGTTGTTCTGTAGTTTTTTACATTTTTAATTAAAAACTTCTTGAAGCTGTTTTAAAAATCAAGGTAACGCGGTCTTAGATTCAATTTAATGCAACAATACTTTTTTCACTGGCGAAGCGAGCAATAACAAACATACATATGCTTCCCAATTTTGTTCCCATTATTTTAATTCAAGTAATATGCTTTTCAAATACTCAAATAAAATAATATCGTTGCTATAGTAGGGCAAACTTAAACTTAAACTATTGATCCGCGTAGACTTTTATTTAACTGGTGCATTCATTATTCTCATCATTAGGTCAAATGGATGAGCTCACAGTACAAAATAAATTTAAAGACAGACCGTTCACCGATACAACCCTAAACGCAAATGCAGGAAGCGTAAACGATTATACCACAGGTACGTTTTGACTTTTGCCTTAACTTTTAGTTTTTATTTTTCTTTAGCTTTTTGTGGGTGAGCAAAATGACAAATTCACACATACTGATGTGAGTAACAGTTTGCAGTTGACATACTGCAGAGGTATAGTTTTATGCGATTGACTGGGGCAACTTGCAACCTTTTTTACAGTGACCTATGGCTTGTCAAGAATAACATTATCGAACGTTGTAATTATGAAGATTGTCTGAAATCTCTGTCTTTTTAGGCCAAAGCAGTTCACAATCAAACGCTGCATTTGATGGGGCCAAAAAAATGGAAAATCGTTTGGAAAATTCAAACATGGAAAATGTCACGTTTCATGGAAACGCAGGAGACGTCAATACATACAAAAGTGGTAAGTTATTTGCAACTTTAGCCACAAAATTCTCCTAACAATACAATTGTGACAATGGGTCACTGCTTGCTGATAAATTTAAAAAGTTTGCAAATTGCTTTTTGTGAATTTCAAGCAATTGATTATTATAATATTTGTTTTTTGCCACAAACGTACTTTTAGAAGAATGAGACTTTCACTCTGTGAATGTTTGTACTAAACCCATAAATGCTGTTTCTTTTAGGAGATGCTCCAAATAAAGTTGGCAGCAGAGCCGGAAAGAAAACAGTAGTTAATACATTTATTGGAGGAGAGGTTAAAGGAGGAGTGTTTAACCTGAATGCGGGCAATGTTAATAGTTACAAATAAATGCATAGTGGATCCACAAAATAGACTGTCCAAACTCCTTGTAAAAAAGTATAACTTGTTTTTCAGCTAATCTAACAGCACGTAAAAGTGATGAATTTCAAAACTGTATCTCGGTAATTCGTATAAGTTTTATACGTGTCCCGGCAATAAATTATTTTTCATTGTTTGTTCGGAAGGCGATCTAAAACGTGATGGCGAAAAGTTGTTTAGGTTAGTAAAGACAAAAGTGCAAAACCGACGTTTTTACAGTTTTGCAACTTTACAGTTTTGCAAATCTGCTTTGACACAAAAGAAGCAACAAAAGCAGACTTTTGCAAACAAGTATATATCACCTGGTCACACTAATTTTGTCTTAATAATTCTCTGTGTATAACCAGGCTGTCGACATGTAGCATCCATATACATTATTAGGGTCGCACCATGTTAAATTATAAAAAATGAAGGTGTTTAAAATCACTGAAACGATTTGAAGATGAACGTGTAGTATCACTAAATAGGATCCAGAATTTTAAACACAACCAGGTCGAATTGTTTACCGTTCTGCGTAGACGTTCAGGGAATACACTTAAACTTAAAATCACTTTTGCTTCTAACCGACTAGTTAAGGTGTGTCAAGTAGTTAGGGATCTATGTTGGTCGATTATTTCCTAATTGGTTGTAACAGATTTACTATTGTATACGACGGCAAGGAACGCAGTACATTAAAAGTGGTAAGCAAAGCCTGGAGTTGAACATAGAAAATCGGAACAATTTATTTTAGTTCAGCTGTTTGAAAAGACGTTTGATGAAGTCCCCCCCCCCCCCCCCCCCCCCCCCCCCCCCCCCCCCCCCCAACCACAGTTGCAACCTGAACTTCCTTTGCAACAATATTAAAGTATGTTTCAAAGTTTTTGTTGGAAACATGTATTTACGGAGGAGAATAACGTTTTTAGACAAAAAAAGCTCGTTCTCGCTTCAGTCGAATAGTTCGACACTCTGCTGAGTGCTGACATACAAAAATCCACAGGGTTTTTTGTTGGGGAATACCCAACTGGTTTTTGCGAGTTTTTTGTTTGGCTTTGGCGCAATTGACTTTCGTACCGTTGTCTTTGTTACTCCGAACTTTGTAATGTTTTAGAAGACATAGGTAATAATACCTTGTCCGAAATGCAGTTTAATAGGAACAAAACCTTAGCTAAGCAATAATATGTAGACATGATTAATAGATATTTAAAGTTGGGCTCTAAAAGGTCAGTTCGGATCGGGTCAGGGTTTAAGTCGAAAGCTTTAGTTTTTAAACAAAAGCAAAAAAACAAACTACAACTTTGCCACCTTTGCTTCGTAATTTGCACAAACATGGGCATTTACACCGAGTGAGTGTCGATTTGTTGCATAAAGCCAAACGTTTTTGAAGATTATTACCCCAGTCGGAAAGTTATCCCCAAATCATACTTATATCAGTCAAAATCGTAGATATATAGGGTTGTTATATCAGGAAAGTTTACATCAGATCATACAGGGTCCTGAGGTGAAGTTGTTGCATGACTTTCTGAGAATATATGTCGCACAATCTCTACGTATACCTGCAGTTTTCTTACATAAAACAAAATGATAAACGGAAGTCACATGACCTTATTGTAAACTAAGGCATTTTAAACTTGGTCACAGTGGCAAAAGTTTCTTTGCAGTTTGATAGGATTTAGACGTGTTTGCTACATGGTTGTAGCTCCCAGGAAATTTAAACATGGGACAAAGTCAAAGCACGCCGACGCGACAACAGACTACGCAGCGGAGTGTTCACACACAGCAAAAACGAATAAAAGACGGTAAGTGTAGGTAACGCGACATTCTTGCTGCCCATTGTGTCGAAGATCCCCCCCCCCCCCCCCCCCCCCCCCCCCCCCCCCCCCCCCCCCCCCCCCCCCGAATCCACAATGATATAAGCGCTAGTAACATTAAATTATTAAACATTACTAGCCCATAAAAACAAATGAACTACATTGCAGAAAAAGCAATTCGTTGTGCAAAATGTGGAGAAGCTGTGTTGGAGACAAAAGATATTCTTAAAAGAACTGGCAAAGATCCACTTTCAAGTCGCAATGTTCCTGTGTACACACATGAAAATAAACTGCTTCAGACCTTTCGCAATCCCGACAACGAGGAGTTCGAAATATTTACTGCTTGCTATGGAAGTTTTTATGTACAAGGAGAGGTAAGCTATAACAACCTTATAAAAGGGTAAAATCGAGCCTAAAGAAAAACCAAATTGCTTCAGACTTCAGCTCAAAAAAGTGCAGTTTCGCTAAAAATACCCTGGAAAACGCTACACAAAATGAAGATTGTGATGAAAAAGCTTCACTTTACGAAATCAAGCACAACAAACAACTGCTGACAGTCACAGTGGTTAAAGATGCTCATGTTTTGGACAGTGACAAGGTAAAAATAAGCAAAATTCTTGTTATCTGCATCTTCTCATTAATGAATGAACAGCCAATTTGAAATTTGAGATTTAAACACTACAAACAAATATTTAACACACCCCATGATCCATTTAGCGCACAATGGATAACCTTCTGATTAACGGATACGCGCAGAGTGAAGTAACGTGTTTTCACTGCAAAACCCATCTCGGATGGAAACACGCACCACAAGGTGACGCAGGTGACACTACGCTTTACACACTAATCGTGTTCAGAGGACCTATTGGTAAGTTGGTTTTGTAGTGAGTCAGAAATTAATCGATTAAACTTGTATGATGTATTGTTTCTCAGATGAAGCAACAACGTTTGACGAGAATGAGGAACTCGAATGCTTTTCGTGTGTGTGCTGGAAAGGACTGCTAAAAAAAATCAGTACGTACACAACTACCTCAAACATTTTGTTTGTTGCACACTGTTCCCACAACACTGGTTGTTTTTAGATATTATCTTGTGGATCAAAAAAGTTTTATCTTCCCAGCGCCGAGGAACTGTTTGGAGCAAGGGTACGTTGTCTTTTTTTTTTAAATCTACTTTCATTTTCGCAATACAAAACATAATATATAACTATTTGTTGGATCTACAAAATAGGAGCCACGTCAATGTATGCAAAATATTTTAAGTTTGGTAAAGCTTCCGTATTGTGAACGTGATTTTTGTTTGTAATAATTGGGTGCACTTGCATCAACAACACAAGGTTCAGTTGAAAACATCCATAAGAACGGGATTTTAGGTTCGGCCTGATTCAGCCGAAACTATTCGGCCTTATGGCCGAATATTTGGTTTTGACCCGAACCTTTGGAGGCGGGTTCGGTGAATCACTACACCAGGGGTGTCCAACTCGACCACACCGCCGTGCCAATTTTGGTTTCAAAACATACTCGCGTGCCAACGTTTGATCTTTTTAGGCAAATATGTAGAATGGTTAGAAAAAAATTATGTCGTCAAATGCGAGTAAACTTGTTCATTTTACTCCAGAAACTTTTAATTGTGTTTACGGGACACAATATACCAATAGCTTGCAACGGGACTTAAGTTTTGTCAAAAAACGAACAATTTAATTAGTGGTTTGTGTGACTTTACTACAGATAAATCTTTCCTGAAGTTAGAACAAAGGCCAAGAAGAATCGATAGAAACAAATTTAATTACGTGACAAATCCTAACGTTTAGCATCTAAATGTGCAAAAGCTTGTGTGCCAACCCCCCCCCCGCGTGCCACTTTTGGCACGCGTGCCACGTGTTGGACACCCCTGCACTACACCATACCAATGAATATCATGGCTTAAAAGTTGAGCCCAACAAAAATTCCTGTCACTTATAATATGTTTTACAAGTTTTGTATAAACTGATTGTTCAACTACAGAAACACTTAACGATGGAGACCAAAACTCTATTAGTTCTGCCGACAGCGTCAATTCGGTGATCAACAACTTTAATCAATGCACAATAAACGATAGTAAGATACACGCCGGCACCGGAACGTGGACTGAAATGGTGACAAAAAATGTCGTCAATGTGACAACAGCGGGATAAACTATTGAAACATACAATGTTGCATGTAACTTAGCAACAGTAAACGCTCAATCTTATTTTATCTTTTATGCAATTAATTACCTTGTCTGTACTTTTGCTTTTATTAAAAAGTTTACCATCACGTTGAAAAAAATCCATAGCAGAAGGTCGCTTTTCGTTCGTCCACAAATGTTTTTTGGAAAACAATGAAAATAATTCAAACGGCACTGTAAATATATTGCTGTGAATAATTTGCGAAAATTAATAACACATGCTCGTTCAAGTAAAGATCCATTTTTGTGGGTTAATTTTTTTTTATTACAACGCCTATTTAACTTGTAACGTTTTACTGTACATTCTTTGGTAGCGGATGTAGTTATTTCAATGTAAACACGATGTGACCTATTGTGTATGTTACTAAATGCTGTAAAGGTTTACAGTGTAAACCGTAGGCAGTTACAAAATTCCATCAATACATATACGCTTATGATGGTCGTAAATAATTTAAGTCGGAACCATATTGGGATATACAGTATTAAAGTCCAAAAAAAGAAAAAAAATGTTTACAAAAAGTTCAAAACTAAATGTGTTTTTTTTTTGCTTTCTGCTTAACAATCTGCTTCGGATTCTGTTTTGCCACCAATTTGGGTGCTAGTGTTACGATTTTTAAATGTAAATCTATTTCTCAATTTCAACTTGCAAGTTTAAACCCCCCCCCCTGTGTTTGTTTTTTGCTTTTAAATCATCATCTGATTTGGTAAATATATCTAATTAACGATGTGCTAGTGTTACAATTTTTAAATGTAAATCTATTTCTCATATTTAAGTTGCAATTTCAAAAAACTCTTACTTTGTAACGAAAAACTTGTAGATGCTTTGTGTGCTGTAGTTTGCAAATAAAAAAACTAACCACAAAAACGACTTTTTTAAAATAAAAAGAAGTGCGAAAATTGGGTCAACATCATCTACATAACCCCCCCCCCACTTAGTAACAAAAGACTTGTAGATGCTTTGTGTGCTGTAGTTTGCAAATAAAATGTAACCACAAAAACGACTTTTCTAAATCAATAAAGTGCGAAAATTGGACCAAAATCATCTACATAGGAAATACATTATAAATCGGAAACAATGCGGAACTAGATCACTTCCTGTACAATAAATTTTTCACCCATGTTTAACGCATTAAATTTAAGTTACGTTTAACAGCGTTCGCAATTTTGGCGTCATAAACAACATGCACGTCACTGATGAATGACATGAAAGCACATAATGACTGCGCAATCCCCCCCCCCTAAATCGGAAACAATGCGGAACTAGATCACTTCCTGTACAATAAATTTGTCACCCATTTAACGCATTAAATTTAAGTTACGTTTAACAGCGTCAAAAACATGTTGTTTTTCGCAATTTTGGCGTCATAAACAACATGCACGTCACTGATAAATGACATGAAAGCACATAATGACTGCGCAAGTTAAATCATGATTTATTTCAATCCATTTCATAGAATAACTCTGACACATCTGGTTAAATTGATCAATCCGATTTTGACGCTAGTATTTTTTAAATCATGATCGGAAAAGACAACGCATATCATTTAGGTATTTAATTGATGCGGACAACTATAGTTCTTTTTGCCAAAAACGTATTCTTGACAACCAAATGAAACGAATAGGAGACCTTTAATAAAAATAAATACCCAATTATTATTTTACAACAATATGACTTGACGTAAACACGGGACGTGATACTTCAGAAAAAAAGGCAAAATGTGTCTTCAACACGATAAATTACATGTTAGGGCGATATTTATTTCCCTGGACTGGGTGGATCAAATGACAATACTACAATCGCTATTTCATCCTTGTCAGCATGTAATGCAATAATGTGACCACGAGTCAGGATAGAACAGCAGTTGTCGATGAACATGGTTATCATGTATTTGTGCATCAGTTTGTTTTACAGCAGACGCAGAACTCAGGCAAACAAATTAATAAGGTCCGGATTACGTAACGAAGCTTCATATTGCAAAGCTTATGCAAGCAATATATCTGACACACCAACTACTAAATATCTTAGTAAACACACGGTAAAAGAAACCCTCTTGTAAATTAAGTGATGTGCAAGACAAGCCAAAATGTTACCAATTTAAAGGAGGAACAAGGTAACTAATAACGCTTGCTTGTTCAATGTCTGAGGTCAAAGGTGTTTGTTTTGAAAGGGGCCAAGAGGGAAACAAGACATGAAGGCTAAAAAAGACCAAAGTAGGTGAAATAAGCCAAGGTAGCAGAAAAAAACAAAATAGAAATATCCATTTAAATTTACATTTTTGCATGACGCAAAACTTCTTTGGAGCAATGAATAATAAACGTATCTGTCAGTGTGAAGGATTACATCGGCAGTCATTCGTTGCCATTCATCAAATTAATGTTGGTAAACAGGACGTCAAAAGAAACAGTAACTCACCCCGTGCCGACAATTACACACAATATGGACATAACATGATGACCATACCTAAACGATTTGTAATAAGGGGACTGCAGCAATCATTGTGAGTTAAGTACCGTGTTCTGACATATAGTAATTGCTGTCTTGTGGAAAGTTTGTTCACAAATTAGGCGCCAATGAACAGGATGTGGCTAAGCGACAAACTTCGTTGAAACCTGCTAAGGCGAAATCACTGTGCTAAAAGCCGATTTTGGTGTCAGTAAGCCTGGCTGCAAATCGCTTTAAACGCAGACAGAGATCAAATTGAAACGCGATTTTGACATTCCGTGTGACAACGGCAATGAAGGCGTCGGTTGAGGTATGACAAGTCGCCAGAATTGTTTTGATTTTTGTTGCGCAAAGGTTATGCAGAAACGATTGTTTGCAGCCTGTTTGCAGTAACGATTAGAATTTCTTGTAATTTAGATTTACATTTTGCTTTTGAGCAAACGCCGACGCAATGTGTCAATGTGAATAGTTGGTTATTTGGCCATTATACGGAAAGAGGACATGATTAGCATAAGTGCGCAAAATACACGTAAGGATTACGTGTTATTTTTCTAGTTTTACGTAAACTATGAAAAGATAACAATAAGACATTGATTCAAAAAAGAAACAAACGGTTAAACCCAATTTTTTTTACAAATTCCCTAAAGGCGTACAGAAAAAGAAAAAAAGGAAACAGGCAGCCTGGAAATATGCAGAAGTCCTTAAAACCACATGTCAACATTTATCTACACGACCGCTTAGCAAAACTATTTAAATTTAAAAGAGTACGTTTTAAAGTCAGATAAAAACTAAATTGTCCTTTTCTTTAAAAATAAAGTTTTAAAAAAAGGGTTTGTACTTATTTAAACCACTGTATTTGTAACCACTTTATATGTTGTTGCTCCCAAAATCTCGATTTGGTATCGTTTTATATGATTCAACGAAAAAAGTGGGATGGAATGACTGGCATTCATTCACATACTCACGATTAGCGAAATAAGCGTGCCAGTGGGTGAAAAGATTAATCCCCCCTTTCCGGTGATGTTTTACGTTTCATTGTTAAAAAACCTGAGTTATTAATGGCTAACGGAGAAACGTGAAATTTGAAAAATATGTTTTTGTCACGATGAAAATCGTTTTCAAACATGGTTGGCGTTAAAAGCAAAAAAACAGCTACAATGAATTCATTTCGTGGAGTTACAAGGGGTAAACTTAGTTCTTAGGTATTTTTTTCGGCAAACGCGGCAGTAAAAGGAGGTTCATGTGCTCAATGCGCAGAGTAAACCAATAAACGAAACTCACAGTTAAAAACATCTAACGCAAGTGGCAGTTTTGCGCAAAAAGTCAAGGTCGAATTTAAACTGCAAATATATTTAATTTAGGACTGCTGTTTTTTTTTGCTGACAAAAATTTTAACAAACCACATAATACAAGCCATTATCTTAGTGGAAAGCATTACGACGTTTCGACAATTTCTATTAATTGTCGAATCTAAAATGAAAGCCACAGAAGAACGCTCAGTGCCGCACAACAGAAAGTAGAAATACTTGTGTGAAAGGTTTTGTAAGAAACAGAATTTCAAGGAGACATACTGTTTGGTTTACTTCTCTTGCTATTTAATGTTTGAAAAAGTGAATTTTAATCCGGAATGAAACAATTTAACCCACCCGCATTGTTTATACCAAAATTTTATTACGAGCACGCGCTATGTCGTCTATCAAAGCCATTCGGGTTGAAATGGGATTAGATTTGAACGTATTCTCCGTCAATCATGCATTAGCAGGAAGCAGACATGACATGACATTCAGGTCGAAAAGGCATGATGATGGATAACAACGATGTGAGCAGGCTATTGCCATAATTCTGTTTACCATACCATTTCTGTTTACAAAGGAACTTGTCAGAGAGGTTCAAAAGTTGTTGGAGGTTATCATTTTTAAGGTATCGTTGACAAAAAACAAGTGCGACAGACTCATATTTCGATGATTGCTACGTATAATTAGGCCGAATTAGGTGGGTGACACAAATGTGAAGGTAAAATTCCGTGTCTGTTTTGAGAGTATACATATTTTGTGTGTTTAACTTTATTTACTCACAAATTATTTTTCTGTTGTCTATAGCCCGTAGATAAAACAAATTAGTCTTGAAAAAATATTAACAATGGAAAACACAACAGGACCAAGTCCGGAGCCACCAGTAAAGCGAACCCACCAACCTTCACTTTGGATCATAGACATCGCGATTGTCAGTGTATCAGCAGTGACGTCACTCTACGTGTTATTGGCGCTCATCACGCATGGAGTAATGAAATCCAAGGAGAGAAACAGAAAAGAACGGGTTCGGCCTCTACGCGAAAAACGACTTTTGACCTTCACTAAAGCAATCAGCGCATTCGTAGCATTCCTATCTCTTTTTTACAACTGCATGCGAGTCTGGATTCTGGTGCTTCAATACGACGCAGTTCACTCAATTCCGGTGCCACAGTGGACACAGGATTTGTGTCACAAGTTACCGCGGCTTACAGAATTTATTGTATCAATTGCTATGGGTCTTTGTTACCTTTTTCTCTGGGCGCGACAAAGCGTATTCTACCTCAATCCGTCGCTTGCGGCGCTCAACAACGTCCGTGTGAAATTCTTTAGTTACTCTGTGGTCATTTTCTGGGTCCTCTACTATATTCCAGTGGCAACAGTCCAAACTATACTAGTTCATTATGAGTATGTGCAGCCTGGTGCATGTATAATCGTTGAAGAATCGTTACTTGTATTCCAGAAGACCTTAATATCTTGGGTGGTGGTTTCATGCCTGATGCAAGTGGTGCTTTTATGGCTCTTCGTAAACCCTATATTAAACCGAACCTCCATACGAGGGCACAGGAGTACCAAGAACGCGGGACAAAGCGCATCATACATGAGAATTCATCGCCGTGTCAAGCGAGCATTTATCCTTGCAGGAGTTTGTTTGGCGTCGGACATTGTTTCAGCACTTGTGTCTGTCATGGCCTATCGTCCAGACTCAAACAATGTCACTTCTATATACAGCATCAATCTGTGTATTAATCTACTTGCTACCGTAGGCTGCTTTGACGACTGGCGTGGAATGCTGTTCCCGTGGTGTCGTNATTGTTTCAGCACTCGTGTCTGTCCTGGTCTATCGTCCAGACTCAAACAATGTCACTTCTATATACAGCATCAATCTGTGTATTAATCTACTTGCTACCGTAGGCTGCTTTGACGACTGGCGTGGAATGCTGTTCCCGTGGTGTCGTGGGGGCAAAAAGCAAGCGTCTTATCAAGCACAATCTAGCAGCGTTATTACTCCTTCAGCACCCGGAGCTAACAGCACTGGAAACGTCGCCATCGGCGATGTTAGCATTGTGTCATCACGGGAAATCTGATTCGAGAGCGTGTTATTTTTATGTTTTTTTGTACATTTGAATACCGTTGTGTATTGGACGCCGCGTACGGCGTTTTATATGGTCGAGATTTAAATACAAATAATTTTAAAATATATGGATTTGTTGCAAAAAATGACGTACTGATATTTGAGTTAAAATAAAAA
>QLIY01001069.1:41214-56035 GCA_003260075.1 Phallusia mammillata | reverse complement strand
TAATTTTAGGTACTGGTTACTAGTTCATGGGCAAAATTATACTCGTAGTTCATTGCCCACTTCCCTTATTTCTCAGTGGTTCTCTCATGGAGGATTTTAAATTCTAAACCAGATGGGTGACTTAACACATTTTGCCATTGCACATAAACTATAATGTATTTTAAAATGTTTATATATTCCCTACACTTATTTTATATGAGTACTATATTAGCCACCATCTTTTATAACCTTAGCTATAAACAGTAAATTGTACAAGTTATACAAATTTCAGCCAATTCTAACACTGTTTAAAAAAACCACCCATCGTAGGGGGCTGGTGAAGTAAATGTTGGTGCTAATGGGTTGAACACAACAATCAACACAGGTGTTATAGGTCTATAAATGGCATATTCTACAAGCTATACCAATTTTAGTGAATTCCAACTCTGTTAAAAAAACTCACATATTTTAGGGGGCTGGTGGGGTAAATGGGGGGGCTACAGGATTTAACACATAAATTGATGACTTAAACCAGCGTGTTCCATAAACTGTCAAAATTTCATTTAGTTTCGATGATGTTAAAAAAATTCACCCATTTTAGGGGGTTGATTGCATAGATGCTTAAGCAATAGGGTGAAACTTAACAATCGTCACCTAAAAATGACATATTCTACAAACTACACAAATTTCAGTCAATTTTGACATTGTTTAAAAACCCTACCCATTTTAAGTAGCTAGAGGAGTAAATATTGGGGTTACAAGGTTAAACACAACAAAAGGTCCTATAAATGAAAAATTCTACAAGTAGTCCAAATTTTATTAAACTACTACAATGTTTAAAAAAACTCACCCATTTTAGGGTGCTAGTGAGGTAAATGATGGGGTTATACACCCAAACATATAAAAATTGCTGAAAGAGGTCAATGTCTAACATTTTGACCACTAGAGGTTTTTTGAGCAACAACAGTTAATGCTTCTGACGTCATCAGGCTGTTAACAACCCCCTGCCAACTGCAAAAAATTCACCAAACAACCCACAAACACAAGTAACAAATGTCTGGTTGCCTTTATAACAGTGTAGAAACCTTTAGTTTGAGGTTCTCTGCAACAAACATTTTATACTTTGGGGGCTAGCTGAGCAAAGGCTGGGGTTATGATGACAAATAAAGCAGATGGCACATATACATAACTATATCTACCATCTGTGAAAGTTTCATGAAAATCCACCCAACATTTGATGGCAAAACGAGTCGGACAAACTTCATGGAAGAAAAAACAAGAAAAACAAAACAAAATGAGTAAAATCAACATGACTAATTACACTCAGTTTAAACCAGATGTGTACTGATATACTCATTCACATGTTTTTGTTTGATCAATATTTCATCATTCATATGTCATGTGGGGACAAAAATGTATATATTTGATTGAATTCACACCGTCTTTCATAACTTTAGTCGTTTCTGCAGGCACAAACTCATGGGTCCCCACACATACAAAGTTGTAGATAATGCATTTCAAGATATAACCATGCAAAAGTCGGGTGTTGTAAGGTAAAACACAGTGATCGGCACTGGGCTTAAATAATAATACTATGTAGAATACAAACTATAAAATTAGATTCACCCCAGATATTGTTTGAAGTATGTCCTATTTAACGTTTTAAAAAACTGACCCATTTTAGGGGGCTAGTAGGGCAACTAATTGGGTTCGACACACAAACTAAAAAATATATAAAAACCACAATGACTCAATCAATAGTACTGCAAAATTTCAGCCCAATCCGCCAATGTTTAAAATTTCGACCACTAGAGGTGTTTTGAGCAACAACCGTTAATGTTTCTGACGTCATAGGGCTGTTAACAAGCCCCTAACTGCCATGGCGCAAAAACGACCACCAAGCAACCCACCAACGAGCAACATACAACTGGTTGCCCTTGTAACACTATTGCTCCAAAGAAATCTTTCGTTTGTGGTGCCCAGTAACATACAAATACGTTTTACACTTTAGGGGCTTGTGGGGTAAATGTTAGGACTACAGGGTTGAACACAACAATCGACACCTATAAATGGCATACTATACAAGAAATCCAAATTTCAGCCAATTCTGACACTGTTTAAAAACTCACCCATTTTAGGGGGCTAGCGGGGTAAATACTGGGGTTATCAACAAAAACAAAGTGGGATGCACATCTACATAACTATATCTACCATCTGTGTAAATTTCAGCCAAATCCATCAAACATTTGATGGAAAAACGATTTGGACAAACTTTGGGGAGAAAAAAAAGGAAGAAAAACAAAGAAAAAAACAAAAACAGTTTGAGTAAAATCAATATGTGTGCGACCACATTTGTTGGTTTGTCAAATCGTCTTGATAACTTTGTAACATTCAAATAAAAATCTACCTATTACGAAAGTTTTCCTGTTGAGATATTTAGAATTGATGTTATCTAGTTTCAAAGGGTGACAATGTCCAGAGTCGATCCAAAGCCAGTTTATTACACCAGAGACAAGACTACAAGTGTTAATTGGGGGGGGGGGGGGGGGGGGGGGGGGGGGGGGGGGGGGGGGGGGGGGGGGGGGGGGGGGGGGGGGGGGGGGGGGGGGGGGGGGTAAAAGAGACTTATTGCACAATGTAACGGTATGGCGTGTAAACAATGCGGCCCGTGCAATCAATTTTAAAGTTATCCGGCACGCAGTAAAAAAAGATTAGTGACCCCTGCTCGAGAACACCACACTATAAAGCATAAGTTTGCACAAATGCAACTGCAATATAAGCATCATTAGCAGGTAAATAAGTGACACTCTTTCTGTACAAAATGTAAAAGCAAGCAAATTGGGTAATACCGAAATCAGTTTGACTGCAAGGTAATCGCAAATCCTAATCTTAGCTTTTTGTCAAGAATATTGTCTGCTTTGTCAAAATATTTAATTCATTGCATAATAAACTTGGCAAACCGGACATAACCAAATTCACTAGTATTGTGAGTTCAAACACTATTTATTACTGCAGACAACTTACTGTTTTATGGATTCAACCTTTGCTACCAGGACATTCACAGCTTTCCATTTTCCAATTCATTCAATAAGTCCTGGTAAAAAATAAGAACTTTTATCTACATATCTTCAACATAATGTGTTAATTTAAACCCATGTTGTGCCCTTTTATTATAACTTATTTTGAAACTTCAATATATTCCCCATACTTATTTTACATCGAGTCCCATATTTTTTACTGTTTTCATAACTTTAGGTTGTTTTTACAAAAAGGAACTCATGGGTTCCAAAACAAGCAAAGTAGTAATTAAAGCATTTCAAGAGATAACCATGAGAAAGTTTGGTGTTGTCAAATCAGACTCAGTGATCAATATTGTGCTCAAATTATCATGCTTTGGATTGAGAAGGTACAAACTATTCAACACTTTATAAAATTTAGACATGACTTGATGTTTGTTCTATTTTATGTTCTGTTTTAAAGGATAAAAAGCTACGAAAATGAGGTAAATACAACAATCATTAAAGAAATACACCTATTTTGTGGGCCAGTTGTGTATATTATATCACAAGAATACAGGATTAAACACAATCATTGACTACTTAAAGTAGCATGTTCTATATACTGTCCAAAATTTATTGAACTTAGGCATTGTTTAAAAGAATCACCTATTTCATGGGCTTGTTGGGTAAGCATTGGGACTCCAGGGCAAAACAAAACAATTAACACCTCTAAATGGCAAATTCCACAAGCTGTGGAAATTTCATTCAATTCGGACATTGTTTAAAAATTGTTGGAGGCTACAGGTTTGAACACAACAATCAACACCTATAACAGCATATCCAACAAGATACCTAAACCTTAAACCAATGGGGGGGGGGGGGGGGGGGGGGGGGGGGGGGGGGGGGGGGGTATTTTAGGGGTCTATTTGGGGTAACTGATGAGGTTTTGCACCCAAACTAACGAAAAAAAAATCAAATCACAATCACCATTTAACAGTTCTGTACTATTTGGTTCCATAAACTACTGGAGGTGTTTTGGGCAACAAACATTGGTACTAGGATGCATAATGTCTTTTTAATATTTTTATATTTTTTATGTCTTTTTAATATACTTTCAGTGGGTTTGCTGTATTTCCACATCAAAAGGTGTTTGCATTTAATGAGGATTGACATATATAGGTCGAAAGTTTTTGATCAAAAATGCAGCTGCCTGTTAACTTACATCAAGACCAAACAGCCCATGCAATTAATGCAAAATTATGGTGTGTTAAGGGCGATGCTTAAACAGCATTAAACTTGATTATGCAAATGAATTCTTGTTTCATAAAATGTAACAAAGTCACTTGTTCTAGCAAAGGTTTGAGGTGGGTAAAATGTAAAAGTTGTAAACACATGTCATAAGATGTTATTGTGTAGAACTTATTGCAGTAAACAACAGAAGAAAAATTCCTAAATTGCCGGCTACTTCAAAGAGAAAATGTCCACATTACAGATGCCGCATGTGCAGCAAGCATGACACACTTGTGCATATTGCAGCGCTTGTAAAGTTTCATTAGGTGGTGGAAAATGCTTTGCGCTCTTTTCACAATTAAAAAAAAAAAATTGGGACATTGTTAGTTTGGCCATGAAGTAGAAAGGGGGGGGGGGGGGGGGGGGGGGGGGGGGGGGGGGGGGGGGGGGGGGGGGGGGGGGGGGGGGGGGTGTAATGTGTTATTGATGCTGTTTGGGCAGTTGTGTACAATAACAACAACAATTAACATAGGCCCATATTGAACACATGTTTGCATAATTGTTGGCCACAATTAAAGTGTTAAAAAAGCTGCGGCCGTGCACAGGTAATGTACTTGTTTGTTTGCCATGCATGTGCGTGCAACAATAATCAATACACATAAGTACTGGGGAAAGAAAGTTACATTGACCGTACAACCAAAGGATCTAAACAGCATTTATGGTCTTTGTTATAACTACCTTGACCCTGATTGTAATATGATTCTTAAATGGGTTAAATAAAGTTAGTTTCACAGGGTCACCTATGTTAATTGTCGTTTGGTTTCGTAACTTTCAACAGTGACCTTACTACCTTGATAATGATGCCATGAACAGCTAATGTTTTAAATGTTTCTTGGCAAAATGCTTGTAACAAGCGAGTAAAGCTCAATTCAAAACTTTTATCACATGTAAAATATTTGTACATGTAAAGATTTTTTCTAATGGTGCTTCCGACGGCATTAGATTAATAACACCCCCTAAATGTCACATGCAAAAACAGCCACCAAGTAGATAATAAACAAAAGTTTAATTTGCCTGGTTGCCTTTAAAACGCACGATTGGTGCCCAGCAACATATGTATTTTATGTTTTGAGGTCTAGTGGGGTAAATACTGGGGCATGTATACCAGCTACAAAAGCTTCATTCAAATTCACCGAAGATTTAATGCCATGGACAAACTTAAATGAGGAAAAAAATGGGTAAATCAACAACAATCAACACCTATATATGGCAAATTCTAAAAGCTTTCCAAGTTTCATTTAATAAGGACATTGTTTAAAAATTCATCTATTGTAGGGAGCCAGCAGGGTAAATACCGGACCTAAGTCGACAAAGCATTTGTTTCTTTATTATCACTTCAGGGAAAGGGACCCATTATTACCACCAAGTATGACAACATCTGTAAAAATCAGGCAAAACTCATTTATGTAGGTCAGGGGTTGGAAACATTTTTGTAGGTTATGGGCAAAGTTCAGACTGCCGAATATTTTAATGTAATTATTGTGAAACCTGGAGCAATCGAAGCAAAGTTAAAATGAAGAAACTTGTATTCATGAGTATGGAATTATTAGTGAGGCAATGACTAACAATTGTGGATACAAAATACAAATATATATATAAGCCAGCACTTTTCGCCGATAACTGCCAGCCGTAGCTTACAAACCCTGGTTAAGATATTTAAATGCAGCAGATAAAAGGTAAAAACATATTTGGAACTTCACTGGTTTCATTCATTGGTTTACAGGAAAGAACAACAATAAATGCTGCAGATGTTTTACCCAGTTTGGCTACTGCTTTTTATGCATTGAAAATTAGTTCGAATAAAAACTTTTTTTTTACGTTTGCAAACAAATTTAAACTTGGTTAGGCTTGTTGTACTTTGGAAATAGCAGTTTGGTGGGTAAGTTCATTATGGTGTTTTGTATATGCTGTACAAAATACATACCAAGGTTGGAAAACAAATAGGTAAAAATAAGATCCAGTTTGAAAAAGCTGTCTATATTGATAGTTGTACATACATTCCCAGTTTCTATAAATCCACATATTTTTGGCAGCAGGCATTTTTTCTGATTCACAAACTTTTACATTTTGATCATTATTTATATGTATATATAGATTTCCTATGTATTACCTGGATGATAATCTGAAAAACAATTAAAATATTTACTTGCATTTATAATCTAATGTTTTTATTAAATCTTTTCTCTACCTGTGGCAAGGTCAATGTCTGGTTATAGCCACGACTTTAAAATATGGAACTAGGTACATGGAACCCTGGGCGCACCTGTCGTCAACTTTAAATATCTAACTATTACATGTGCAGGGGGGGGGGCATTCTTTCTTTACCAAACCATGTTTGAGATATTTAGTTAAGGCTGGACTGCAAAACCAACTCACTGCACTGCAATTCTAACCCTCTATTTCTGAAATGATCAATGTCATTGCACAAACAACAGCAGGCCTACAATGTCGCCCAAATCACTTGTTAGTTTACTGTTTGTTGGAATATTACTACATCGGATAGGCAACAACATGACATAAAATAAAGGTGAACACCGATGTCCTACATAAGTGAGAAATGTCCACTTAACACAGAAATTATAAATTAAGCAAATAATACAGTGACAATTATGTGTTGGCTGTGTTATTAGTGCCAGTGGAAACAAGACAAACATAACTATACTACAACATACCTATAAAACTTATCAAAAGTTCACAAAGTCGCCTTTTTTGTTTTTGAACTAACTATTTCTCTGCATCATATATTGGTTTTACGCTTTTACATAACTGCATCATTTATTTTTTACGAAAATTATCAAATTACTTTATAACACTTGTTCAACGATGCTTGACCTGTCTACCTAAGCACAAGTGCAAACGTTGTCTGTTGTAAGTTGTAACTAGCGCGTATTTCTCATAAAATCCTGAACAATCAATAGCCACTGGTCTTAAAAGTTCGCGCCCGATCTTGTACACACTCTGCGGAAATCGCCAATAAAACTATTCAACCGTGACATGACACAAATTTCACATAGATATCTAAATAAAAACAGATTTTTTAAATAAGTCACAAACAGTACTTTAAATCATGTTTTTTATTCTTAGATTAGAATTCTAAACGAAGTCAAGATGGCTAAGTTGCTGCAAGATAGCTAAATTGCAGCAAGATTGCTAACCTGTATCGAAACATACCTAACATGCGACGCAAGATAGCTAAGTTGCAGCAAGTTATCTAACTTACGTTTCAACATAGCCAAGTTGCTACAAGATAGCTAAGTTGCAGCAACTTAGCGTTGCAAGTTAGGTTGTCTTGCGGCAACTTAGCTGTCTTGAGCCGCAAGTTAGCTAACCCTAGACTGGATCCAGACTGTAAAAATTTGGAACATCAGATTAACCTGTACCAAAACACTTCCAACTCAAATTAAATTACATAGGTTTTGACAGCAAAAATGAGTAGGAAACCAGTAACGATGGGCAAATTCTGTTTAATCTGTCAAGGGGTAGATAAGCGAGTCAAGTACGACAGATTAGTTAAACCTATCCTTGTTTTAATGGCAACACCAGGAAGAGTAGGCAATTTATGCCAGACCTGATATATGTTCAGAAGTCATAAAGCAGGTATGAAAGTAGGCTGTTATGTGTAGCTTATATTTGAGGGCAACAAACGTTGCAAAATTACAGAATCATCATCATCTTTTTATTTTCAGTTGCGCATACGGTTATTGCATTCAAGTGAAATACAATGGACTGGCGGACGACGAAGGGACCATTTTGGTCATCAAGTCCTCCACCCGTGTACAGAAATGATATAAATAGGTAAGAAAGAAAAAAATTGTCGCGCAACTGGAATAACTGGATAATTAAAACTGGTCGGTGTATGTAGGTTGCAAAGACGCAATTGATGTTCGTTATTGGTCCTGTAAAATGTGAGTAACACGGTTAAGAATCTGGAATTAGACAAGATTTCTATGAAAGCAAACTTGCAAACACGTAAAGGAAACTTTTGTTATCTGTATATCAGTTGGATACCATCGCTCAAATCATCAGTTAAATGTACTTCTACCCTGTAACTACATCCAAGTTAAGCTGTATATAGGACGCATGTAGTTTTTTAACTTAGCGAAACTAACTTCACACTCCACAGATTTTTGTCTCTCGCCTGAAAATGAAAAAAATGTATTACAAAACTTTGCAGTCATGTTTTGTTAAAACTAATTTTTCGCTTTGGTTTATTTTAAATACACACTTTCGTCAAGTGTCTTATATATAATGTTGATATCAACAGTCGGACATTATTAACCTAATTTTTAACGCATTTTTCGTCAGCCTACATCTGTTACAACTGCCCGATAATTTGTAGCTTTCCCATGTCTGTCCAACTCGTTAATATCAAAAACATAATACAAGTTTTTGAAACACCATATTCACAGTATTTAATCGATAACAAATCATTTTTATTTACACGACTCAAAAAAAAATTGTAAACCCGCATCAAACTAAAATTTAAAAGTTAATTATAGAAAAAATACGGTTATACAATTTACAACAATGATTTTTTAACATGCTCTTTAATTTTATATTTTTCACGCGATAAATTTGACCCTACAATATATTTCTTTAAAATAATTAGTTTGTTGCAAAATACAAATAATTCAAAGCTTAAATTAGCTAATTTAAATTGTAACGTCACGGGTTGTGTCATTTTTGTCTTCACCAATATTGAAATGTGACAAGATCGCTGACATCATACTTTTCAGGGACTCCACTTTCTCATCCAGGGATTCGACCCTTCCGTCCAAGGACTCGACTTTCTTATTCATGAATTCGGCGTTATTTTTCAGGAAGTCGACTTTAATATCCAGGGATTCGTCTTTCCCAACAAGCGATTCAAACTTCCCAACTGGTGGCTTGACTCTTAGATCAGGTGATTTGAGCCGATTTTCTTGTTTCTTTTTCTGAAACGTAATAACTTTGCACGTTCAGTTCCTACATAAAATATTTCAATGCTTTGGCAACATTTTTAGTGCCGCTTAGAAGACAGCATACTATTACAAACTGCCAACAACCCATTTTAACCACCTTTTCAAAATAGAAAGCAATGGTTGAAGAATTCAAATTGTCTTCCGAGTAAAACCATTTTAAAAGCGGACTGTTGCGGTATTTGTTTGGATACACCTTTCGTTCCTTCATTACAAGACGCCTTCGAACAAACTTTGGAAATTTGTACTCCACATCTAGTGTGAGTTTTACCTGGAAAGCAAATTGCAAAATATACGTTGTACGCAGTGAAAAAAAGCCTAAAAGAAATACATGACTAAATACTTTGATTCATCAAAAAACATCAATGTAATGCTATCAATATTTTCATTTGATAACAAACCAAAATTTGTAGTTTGAGCCTTACCTGCATTGCCCATCTTTTGAGCTGTGCGTTTTCTTGAATGCCTTTGATGTCGTCGACAGCTAGTCCGACCTGTGGAGATTAAAAGGTTATGTTTTACATTCGGTTGACAACGTTTTTTACTTAAAACAAATCAGGAATAAACAAATTAACAGATGTAAACGCATCAAATAATTCTTATCGCAGTTCTTTCATTTTAGAAACAGTTTAACGATATAGTAGTACAATAAAATTTTACCAGCAAATTCATGATGATGATGCTCAATATAATAAGAGAAAACACGAAGAGGATGTAAGATACTGCTGGGTAGTTCACCTGGTAATTTAAGAAGTAAATACTTATTACCTCTATTTGACAATAGTTAAGTACAAATTCAAAAGGTGTAGTGCTCTGTTAAACATAGAAATGAACGTCGACATTAAGGGCTAAGTGGATAGTTTTTGATAGTTACAGCACATTAGTTTACCTTTGCGACCTTTGAGGTTCTTTCAGAAGTTAGCATTTTTTTAAATGACAAAATTAGGAAATGGCAATGCAGAGTGAGTTTGTCAGAGAAGTGTTTCTTTTTTTATACAAAAGGTTTGTCCAAATTCACCAAACAATTTGTGACAAAAGTACAAAAATAAGCCGCAAGAGGAAGAACACGGACTGAAACGAGGCACGTTTATAAATAGGCTGACATTGATCGTGGACGTAAGCCTTTTTACAAATAGCGGGAATATACGTAAAGATTTATGTTGACATAAACTTTCTTCACAGTTAGAAAATGCTCATCGATGCATTGCAAATAACTTACAGCAGAAACGGTAATCGTGTGGTCATCAGCTCCGGTTTCAATTGCCTCGTCTTTTGTCAAAAAAATGTCTTCAAACCCGATATCGCCGAGCATCATAAGTGAAGTCTTTAAAACCCCCCCCCCCCCCCCCCCCCCCCCCCCCCCCCCCCCCCCCCCCCCCCCCCCCCCCCCCCCCCCCCCCCCCCCCCTCCACCATTCTCGAAATGCATACTACGTCACAAACACAGATTACCACTTAAAATACTTTGGACAGATCGTGTTACAATGTGCATCAAAAAATACCGAAATTGCTGCTTCTCAACATGTGTTAAGCTTGTATTCTGATCTAATGTAACATGCCGTTATCAATACCTTCTTACAATGCAGGCCCAAAAACATAACACACCTGATTCTGCAGCAAACAATGGAAACCGAACGCGAAGCCCAATATGAAGAGGATAAAGACGACAAAGAACTTCATAAATGTACGAAGGATTTCGGTAAACATTAGAACGTATATTCCAAATGTTGGCAGATTTCGAATGAACAGGATTAAAACCATCCAAGAAAGAAAAATGCTGACTGCTCCAACCTGCCACTGCCAATCCTGTGGACAGCAAAGTTAAACGAACTCAATCTTCGCAAAACCCCAACCTCTGGGGGGTGAATAACCCACCTCTCTGACACCATAGTAATCGGGTCCAGCCGAGTTTGTGTCGGAGTAAACTGTGAGAATTGCAAGGACGTAAAGCGAAACTTCAAGAAGGTTCGTGAGGCTTTGAAAGTAGTAGGCCATTTGTGACAAAAGCTGGTATAACTGCAATATATATATTTATATATATATATATATATCAGATAAGTAGGATGAAATATTACAAATCGAAACAAAAATATAACCTCTTTGATTAAATTAATGATCGAAAGAATAATAATGAAGGATTTTGCTTTAATACTCCAAGAGTTGTAATCGTAACAAGGTCCAAATGGCGGCTGCGCCTCAGCAATTAGGGCAACACATGAGACTGACGTCGTGCTGTTCCAATCTATGGTGGTCCAACCAGTGGTGGTTTGATCTGTGGTGTTCCAGTCTGCAGTTGATGAATCTGTGTTGTTCCAATCTGTGGAAGTCGGATCTGTGGTGGTCCAACCAGTGGTGTTTAAATCTGTGTTGCTCACAAAACAGTTATGTGAGCCACGCTTTTGCTTTACGTTACAATGTCAGGTCTATGGAAAATCAAATATGTTTGAGCTTTTATATGACACAAATAAACCTTATGCAAACGGTCCAGTGTTCCCAAAAGTTAAACAAAAACTACATAAGGTATTAGGAGAACGATATTAGGCTTCACACATAGAATTAACATTAAATACACAAAACTGCCACACACAAAGGCGTTGACAAAGTGCACGCTTTTGACGTCGAAACGCGGAATAAGCAAAACAATGTTTTTAAATACAGTCAACATTGATTGTTACAGTTAGTATGTTTGGGGGCTAAAACTGGGCTGTTAATGGTCGTGTAGCTTTTGCTTATGTGCGTCTGCTTACAAACCATATCTCATAAATCTACATTTAAATACATACTTCTGTCCAAAACTGAATATGGAGGAGGCATCGTCAACATATATGAGTTGAAAAACACCATAAATAGCAAATAGAACAGCAGATTGACACTATAAACGGCCATTCCGTATGTTCTCCACTTGTTGTTTAATAAACTAATCATTACTGGGTGGTGTAGAAGCTTCTTACGTTGGGCTTCGACCTAAAACAAAAAAAGAAAGTTAATTCGAATTTGTGTCAACCGGGTGTGGCATAATCCAACGTGGTGTGATATGGCGAAATCCAACATTGGGTGATGGGAACACAGACTAAGACACATTTCCGTTTCCTTTTAAATGTGATACAGTTTCAAATTGCACGCTGTATGTTTTGCTCACAGATGGCAGGATGTCCTGTTCTTTTGTACACAGTTCGGTTTTCTCGGATTGTGACAATACAACGTTTAGGCTTGCCGTTGTCAACAAACTAGAACCGTGCGTTTCAAAATGGATGATTGTTGTATATTTTCTTGTAACTCCAGTAACTTTTATCATGCATTCTCTTTCTAGAGTGTAAAAAAGAAACCTACGACGCAAGCTGGGGAGAGGCTTATTATCGCCTCGCTTTAGCAGCGTCGGGGCAGATGTTATATGTGCAGGGTTGGGATCGCTTGTATTGAGACTGCCATATGTTGAAGCCGCATGTTTGTTTAATCTACAACGTGTTGGTAGTATTTGGGTTCATAGTATGTGTGTAATCTGATAGTCTGCCATTTTTGCCCTGTGTGTTATATCGTATCTTATTTATTAAACTTAGATGGTGGTGTGTAAATGGTTGCATGCATTTGGGGCTTTTGTCCTGCTAAAATAGTTTAACTATAAGGTAAGATAAATTCACGCTTGACTAAAGTATAAATTGAAGGACTTGATCTTTGTTAAAATAAACTTATATTTTAGACAGAGATATTGTGGTTTTAATAGGGTAATTAAAAACGTTAAACCGGGTTTGTGAATAAAAAAAGGCGGGGTGCAACACAATCCCTGAAAACTCAAAATCAGGACAGTGAGACACAAGCAGTGCACACCGTATCAAAGCTCTCAAAGCTAGTGACAAGACATTAACAGTGTATACTGTAATACAACCACATTACGACACTTTGGGAGTAACAGGCTCAAAGTCATGCCTCCCTAAATTTGTTTGATGCTACATCTGGGTATACACCACAGTGGAACTAGAGCAACAACATGTAAAGCAACACAAAATAAAATACACAAAATACTTGTACGTTATGACTTACCATCATGTTCAACGGGTGATTCTTTTTTGTATCCAACTTGGTCTCTATCGCCAGTGCAACTTTATCTTTTTCGTTACAGAATTCATCATCCAACAACTCATAGTCAAACGTAATCTGTAGATGTTGTTTTAAAACATAGACTTATGAAAAACAATAGGAAATCGTAAATAATTCGTTACTAATGACCACTGAATGGGCATGACATAGTGATTAGGATAATAATAGGACAGTAGACGTTTTCATTAGCGTTGTTACCATAACAACTAGATGAATTTTATTTGCTAAAATCGCCAACATGTGGTAACCTTCCCCGCGTTAGGCGCTGTAGTAGGATGTGGAAACCCACCCCCCCCCCCCCCCCCCCCCCCCCCCCCCCCCCCCCCCCCCCCCCCCCCCCCCTGGTTGCCATCTTTATTAAAATGTATATTATTGTAGTAGAATAACAATGAAAGGATGTGGAAACCCACTATAGTATTTTTCTCTAAAGAATTTGTCATTAGAATTTGATGTAAAAATGTCGACCCCCCCCCCCCCCCCCCCCCCCCCCCCCCCCCCCCCCCCCCCCCCCCCCCCCCCCCCCCCCCCCCCCCCCCCCCCTCGTCCGGTTGAAGGACCGTGCTTAAGGTTACACATCTAGTGGCAGTGAGAAGTACAAGAGTGTCACCAACTCTTTGCCTTTGACGGGAAACATTGAATGTACGCACACTTTGGAAACGAGGCAATCTTTAACTAATGATGAGTGAGTTAACAAGCAAAACTGCTTCTTAATCTCTCACCTGTTGCAATCCGATAAATGATCTAATTATATCTTTAGGCATGTGCAGTACACCATTTCACTTTACCATTTTTTAAGTTTATGCCCCGACATCGTCACATGATAATGTGGAGTTGGAAAATGTCTACACTTGTTTAGAGAATGCCACAAAAATGGCACATTCACAGGATATTGTTATTGTTATAAGAGACTTATTCTACTTATTTAAGCTACGGTTTAGGTGAAACAAACGAAAGATGTAAACATCTCCTGCCACTCTGCGGAGCTGACAATGGTTCCGATCACAACTTACTACTTGGCATATTTAGGCCAAAACTAAAAAGCTAAAAAAAATCAGATACACAAAAACTAAACTACTCCTCAGTTGCTGAAGAACTGTTTTAAATTGCTATTCGCCTTTAAGACATCATCACTTTATCAACAAAATTCTTTAAGAAAATAAGAAAAGCATGGGTTTCAGAAAAGGTTGCAAAGTTGGCAAACTAAAACACAGCTAAAGTCCATTGAAGGCGCCATACCGAATCAGTCGGCCACCAAGCATTCATCGCCATATGACAAGGCGTATGCTAGAAAAATCTAGCCTGCGATAAGATTTAAATCCACGATAAGAAACTTTCCGGGACTCGCGCTCTACCAACTGGGCTACGCAGGCTCAGTGGAGAATCCGCCGAAAGTTGAATCTCAAGCACCGTTGTCTGACTATGCAGCGCATGCCAGCTTCGCAGTAGGAGATCGCTGGTCTGTATAGACCAGGGGTGGGAACTTTGCAGTCATGTTTTGTTA
>QLIY01001069.1:0-40810 GCA_003260075.1 Phallusia mammillata | reverse complement strand
GCCGCAATCTATTTTGCTAAATATTTTGATTTTTAAACTGCTAAAACAGATTTCGTGAGACTGGATAAAAGATTAGCAGTCTAGTAACCATATGTGCCAGGCTTTTTATCCGCTTATTATGTGCAAGCAATGCGAAAAAAGGCACTGCAATCGTCACAATACAGTTTATGACGTCATAAACAGTTAGCTCCGTTCAGCTAAATTTATGCACAAGTTAGAAATTGTTAATCAGAGCATTTTAGTCGACTTTAAATGGTATATATATGATACAAACCTTATTCTTTGCATCAGTTGTTTTAAAACAAAACAACCAGCAAGCAATTGGCGGTCGTTGGTGAAATACTATGCGGCCCGGTAAGATTATAAACTTTTGAATGCGGCCCTTGCACTGAAAAGTTTGCCCACCCCTGGTATAGACGCTTCAGGGCTGACCTCTTTTATGAAAGTTATGAATTTATTTTTATCTTAACTGATACTGGTTAATCTGCTTTTGTAACATCAATTTAGCAGTTTACCTATTTGAAAAAAGCATGAGTGATTCCGAAAGTGACTCTCCACCCCCCTCCCACCCCCAGAAATTAGTCGAAGGCTCGGACCATTAGCGAAGATTCATCTAATTAAATCCTCAGTTCGGCTTGTTGCTATACCTCTGTTTGCAAACCGTAACATTTAGGATCGCTCTAAATTTGAAAGTTTTAAAATGTATTGCTACTGGCACTTGCTAAATTTTTATATCCAAAACACAGAACTAACAATTCCATGTCGAAAAAGAGCTAAAGGTACAACAGCAATTAATCAGATTTGTAGAAAAATGTCTAAACTAGAATAGCGGTTTTCCTATATATTGCCAGTTTATATATATACTACATCATATTTAACGATGCATCACATATACCATTTACTATATTTATGGATATATATACATTTCATTGGTTCCCTATCTTTTTCCTGGCACTTTATAACATAGTTGTTTCGGCAAGCATAATCTAATGGGTCTCCACACCTGTGCATATGCGATTTGGTAACAGTAAAAATAGGGCACAATCATTGTTATACTGCAATAGTGGGTTTCCTATATATTCCATTTTACAGAAACTGCGAAATATTTACGGACTATTTATTATAATTGCAAGGAATATATATTTGATGGTTATCAGCGATCATTGTCTCGTGGCGTGCGAACGTTGTTAGATAAAGGTATGGCGCCGATCGCGACAGGAGGGGCCTGTCGTTAACCACTATAAGACACAAAACTGCGTGATACAACAATTGCATAACTAACGTTTTTAATTGATCTACAAACATATCCTAATTGCACAGTGCAAAAAGGCAGCCTGATAGGACGTCCAGTTATGCGTGAGGCCGAGATATTTGCTTTCCAGTAGGCAGGTTTGTGCTTTTCGCGCCCAATTGTACCTTTTTTTGAGATGGAGTTGCGCGTTGTTTCACGAGGTGGAAAATGCATGAGTCCAACTATTTAAACTTTTAACAAAGTTTCAACATTTTTTTTCCTTAATAGTCCTTTGTTTCAGTTTTGTTAATGCTTTCAGTTTAAGAAGTCACGTTACTTTAAAACAATCATGTTTCGCAATAATAACAAAGTAAGGTAAACCTTAAAACAACAATTTTTGCCATGAGA
The DNA here is from genome assembly GCA_003260075.1 of Phallusia mammillata. NCBI lineage: Eukaryota > Metazoa > Chordata > Ascidiacea > Phlebobranchia > Ascidiidae > Phallusia > Phallusia mammillata. The sequence goes on along the minus strand of QLIY01001069.1, from coordinate 39,171 downwards.
CAATTCTTATTACGTGGTAACAACAATAGCGTTTATTAAATTTCATTGTTTGAAAAATGAACGTTGCATTTCGTAGACCAGTAGTTCCCAACCTCCTGCGGACCGTGGCCCCCTAAAAGTTACTTTTGGGCCCTGTGGCCCCCTTCAAGTAACCCTGTAAGACCTGTGGCCCCCTTAAAAAATGTAAATGGCATCTCGTGAGTTCGGTTCTAATTTCGAGTAAAAAAACTTTATCGACAAACAATATGTAAAATAGTCGATTAAGTTATGCAATAAAGGTAAAAACAAATGTTTTAGTGGATGTTTCTGGTGAATGTACACCTGTGCCCCCCCAGAACACAGCTCGTGCCCCCCCTGGGGGCCATGGGCCCTGGTTAGGAACCACTGGCGTAGACTGAAAGCATTCTTTTGCTCAGCTGGATGGTAAATCTCCGACGTTCTGGGCAGTTTCATTAGTTATTTTGTCAAAACAAAACTTACAACGTTTTTGACGTCACAATAATAATGCAATAATTACTCGTTATACGGTAGAAAATGTCATTTACAAACCCGCCCAGGCGCCCACCAAGGTGCAACCAGCAACTCAGGTCAAAAGTAGCCCAATTCGGCGACAAAAGCGCTATCTGGCAATACTGATCGCAACTAACATCGTAACATCTTAATTCCAACCAGTGAGAAAATGGTCAAGTGACGACTGCGTTCATGCGTGAAGCAGAGGCATTTTTTTCCATGCGCCACTATCGTCAATCACTCCCATTGCGTCAGCTGTGCACTGAGCGAGCACAAATTTGACAAAAGACAGCATGTAAAAACATATTTGGGGCTGTAAGAGTAATTACTGAGCCGATTGCACTGAAATTTTTAACAGCCAACAAGGAGCACCCTATCCACAGCTGTTTAGTATTTCAGCAGGTTAAGTCTTGTATTTCTGACTTCATTAACATGTGAACAAACAAACAAATATTTGGGGGTAAAGGAATGAAAATGGATATATACAACTTCAAGTTACAAAATACTTTAAAATATGCTGCAATGTACCAATCAAAAAGTATAAACCTCCAGAATCATCAAATTTTAAAAATCGACACTTGCTTTAGCATATTTTGGTAAATTAGTTTGGTAAAATGCGACTATGTTTATTCTAAAAAATAAGTAGAAACCTGTAAACTACTTTGTTGATTTTAACTACAACCCCAACCTCGTAATTTTTGTCCTCCGGTTTTCCGTTGCGATTCATGCATTTGTTCAAAACTTCCTCAGCAATCTCCGGCATTTTCTTAATCAACTTTCGCAATGGAGATTTTCCTATCATTTGATTTGATAAAAACATAATAAAGAGTGGCTTATCTTATTTTATCATTGAGTTTATGTATTAAGGGTCACCAACGCCAGGTACCTGTTTGGTGATTTTTATGGCACACCAAAAACTTTTGGGGGGGGGGGGGGGGGGGGGGGGGGGGGGGGGGGGGGGGGGGGGGGGGGGGGGGGGGGGGGGGGGGGGGGGGGGGGGGGGGGGGGGGGGGGGGGGGGTAGTAAGATTTAAACTTTTGCATGGCTTGTATTCAGTTTGTTATTATGCAGTAGTATTAAAAACGTGTCTTCACGCAGGAATCGGTCTGTCTTCCGATAGACCACTATTGTAAATTGAAAGCTAATTGGAGGTGTAACTGCAAATAAGATGTGAGGTAATTTGGTTAAAAAAGTTTGAAAAATACTCGTCAAAACCACCAAACGCATTTGATAAATTTAACTGGAGTATTTTAAAAATTCTTTTACTTAAAAAAAAAATGTCATACATAATCACAATTTATGGTAGCGCGGTGAATTTTCTATTCATTATTGCAGTGCGTTCGTTTATCTACATACAAGTTCAAAACCCATTCCCAGACAAAAAAAACTTCTGCTGGAAAACCCTGAATTCTTGTAGTAATAAAAATCTTATATCTTATACCTCTTTTACAATAAACCCTAAAGATTCGTATAAGGGTTTGTAAAATACCACTTTATAAAGCCGCACACAAGTTTATTAAATCAATATGAGTAAATAATGACACACAGTAACCCGTCTTTCGTAGGTGGCCACGAGTTTCAGATGAAGGGATATATATTTCGCCCAACTGACTCCTTTAATACCTTACAATCTAAAATACAATCTTTTTGGCTAGACCAAAAAAGACATCTGCAGCAGTAAACTAGTTTTTACCAGAGATGTAGCGAATAGTCGGTTTGCCAAATTTATTCGGCAGAAATGTTCATTTTTACAAAAATTCTGATTCGATTTATAGACAAAAAGTCTTTAATTTATTTGTAAGCTGAAAACCATGACCGCGGCAACCTTAAGTCCCCCAGAACTAAAATGATAATGAAACACAACTATTATGTTGTTTGACACCACTGTTTGCATCATAGTTACACTTTTGTTTACCTGTCACTCCGCATGAAATTAAAACTTATTCGGTTGATTTAGACGAATTTATGCAGCCAAACTGCCAAATCGTCGGTATTAGCCGAGTCCAAATTAAACCGATTTGTTGCATCTTTAGCTTACGTTCGTGGTCGTTTTATTCATTGGCATGCTCATACTGTGTTAGACCCACCATCTTGTGTCTTGTTCCTTAAAGCTTCCTTCCAACTTTTGTGGTCTAATATCACTTGTACACATGAAGCATTCCCAGAATAAATAGCAAAATCCAACGCATTCCATCCATGGAAACGATATGTTACGTCAGCTTTCCATCTGTAAAAGTTTGACAACTTTATTTATTTGTGTCTAAAAGTACTATAAGAAATCCGTGATCAAAAAATGGACAGTAAATATTAGCACTTTGGCAGGATATTCTTATAGTGTTTATCACTTACCGTAACAGAACACGAACCATTTCAGTGTGTCCCCATTCACAAGCGAGATGAAGAGGAGTTTTTATCTTACGCCTAGGATCAGCAGGGCACCCGACAGCTAGTAAGGCTTCAGCAGATTCGCGCATTCCAGCTTTCGCACAACAATCAAGAGGTGTCAGTTGCTCTAAGTTCCTGACACAACAAGATTGACCTTTTACCATATACCATTAAGAAACATCATTCTTTCTTACCCCAATTTTACCCAATATATTCACTGCAGTTATTTGCTCCCACTTTCGTTAGGTGTACCAACCACAACTAACACTGCAATTCTATGCACCTGTGTGTTTAGTGTGACAATTACCAATTTACAGATATGAAAGAAATATCAGTACTAAGCACAACTAGTATTGTCCACCCTGCAGTCCTGGTATTCACCTTGCCAACAGACTAGCTTTGTTTTTGACAAGCTCTTGTACAACATCTATCTTTCCTGCGAGGGCAGCCAGGTGGAGAGGAGTGTTTTCATTTTTGTCAGTGCTATGAACAATTTCGGGTTTTTTTTTCCAAATTATTTTAACGATGTTTAGGTGTCCGTTCTCAGCTGCAAGATGAAAAGGATTTTTTCCTTCTTCGTTCCTACATTCGACATCGGCTTTCGCGTTCAACAACATCTAAAAGATCTTGTTTATCACTAAATTTAGTACACGTTTTAAATTACACCGGTGTGTGGTGCTAGAACCAAACAAAGTTTGGGTCCAACGCCAAACTAAATATGAGGTTCAACTCCGGTCGGGTTTTTAGAAAATTACAATTACAGTTCGCGGGTTCGGGTTCCGGTTCGACTCCCTGCTTTAAACACGGGAAACTAGAGTATAAAGGTCATTGTGAGCAAAGACTTTAACGAATACTATTCGAAAATAGCATTGACGTTTCGTACATGTACGTTTGCTGTATCACCAGGTAATTTTCTTAATTACATATTGCACTGTTACCAACCGTTACAGCAAAACCATGTCCTTCTTTTGCAGCAACCAGCAGTGGTGTGTTGAACCATGCAATTTTATCGTGTTTCTAAAGTTGAAAAAGAAATTTACAAATGCATCTGATATACTTGTAAAAAGAGTTTACCAACCGTTTTTTTGAGTAGAACATCTATTGTTTTTTCGTGACCGTGGTCTGCCGCAACGTGTAACGCTTTTATGCTGTCGAAATCAATCAAATCGGCTTGTGCGCCACTGTAATAATACAATAAAAATAAATTTGAGTTACATTTCAGAACATTAAAAGTAATGCTCTATAGATGTCACATAAAGAAGCAAGAATGTTTAAAGATTGAAAATAAAATACGAAGCTTGAACTGCATATACAATGTGACTCGGCTACTGGAATTTACTCATTTTTTGATGTCATAATCAACGTGCCTTTAATGTTCTATTACCATTTATCGAGTAAATGTTCTGCAACTTCGTGGTGGTTAAACTGTGATGCAAGCATAAGAGGAGTTGGTAAAGTTTTGTCATATTCATTGACTTTCGCCCCGTTTTTGATAAGAAACTCGACGATTTTAATGTAACCATATCGGGCAGCGAGATGCAAAGGAGTTTCTCTGTTATTCCGTTTGGCGTTCAGAACTTTTGACAAACCTAATTTAGAAAAACAAAAACATGTTAAAACTAGAAAGTTTGCTTTCTAATATACTTCCATTTTAAATATTCTATATCCTATTTACCAATTTGCTATACACATCATTTGATCTACACATATCATCGTTTTCTTCAGAAAACCTTACATTGCACCAATCAACAAAGCATGAAATTCCTAGGTTACATACCTTAGTCAGTACAGCAGATTTTAAAAATTTAGGTTTAGGATGCCTGTGAACTGCTGGGTCACTCGGGGTCAAAATTCAGAAAAGTGAAATTTGGATTAATAACTAATATCTGTCCAAATTTCAATAAATTTAGAGCACTCTTGCTTGAACGCGTTTAACAAACCAGCGATATACAGAAAAAATAAAAAAATAACGGACAAAAACATTTTGTGTCCCCTTCAGGGAAGGGGTCTCATAATTTCAGAAACTATAAGAAGCAAGTTAAAATTAGTTAGTCTTATATATAACACGGTAAACTAGAGTGGCATTCTCTACAATCACAAGCAAAATGTTCTACTTTTATCCCATTTACTTATCGTTTAATGACATGGACTTTAAAAGGCGGCACTGGTGGTGTAAAACACAGAAATAAACATGGATGTTGTATGGACACTGCTCACTTGACGCACAAGATGCGTTTAAAAACGCAATTACCAGATGTCTAAATTCCTGAGACTATTGGCAAAGCTGAAAAATTCTAAATCACCACCTGAAACATATAGTTTTTCCAAACAATCATCCATAACCCATTTGTACCTTTTGTAAAGGTGGAGAAGCTTTGTACTGCTTCACGGCAATATATTAAACGCATAGAAGCATACAACACTTTCTGATCCGATGGAATAACCACTGGAGCTTTTGTTACGTTTTTATTTTAGCACCATCTTATGACGTCATACCGCATTTCTATGTTGTTTCGCAGTACCGAATTGTCAAGAAGACGTGGCCCCACGCGGCGGGGGGGGGGGGGGGGGGGGGGGGGGGGGGGGGGGGGGGGGCGATTGTATATCTGCGCTGTTTGTCTTTATCATTTTACTCTTTTAGTATCTTTTAAATACAAGTTTATTTGGGCACTGACAGCCCGTTATTGCAGCAGAACCGAAAAAAGGCGTAACTATTTTAGGTCAGAAAACAAATGGCACAAGTACATAATCATGTCTTCCACCAGTAAATGTTTCAGCCCAATATATTTTATGCTGAACTTGTAAAACGATTACTTTTAACAGGGACACAATATCTCATGTATTACAGTTTAGGTATCTGCCGATCATGAGTAGAAGTTATAATAACTGTGTTTTGATCAAATAAAACACATAAACTAAGAACAAAGTTATACACAGTTGGCAAACACAAACAGCAAACAAATATCTACGTTTTGCTGGACAATAGCTGACGATTTTTTCAGCAACAGGGAGATGTCCATTGTCAACGGCAAGATGAAGCGGAGTGTTTCCATCGTTGTCCCTATCGTCCAGATTATCCACAACACAAGCTCCACGCTTCTTTTTAATTTTTTGAAAAACTAATTCGGTTATCTACAAGGTAAAGACCAAAGCACATCAAACAAAAGGAAACAGGACTAATGTTAATACAAAGCCTCTAATCACCAACCCACCTCCGCATTTCCACTAACTGCTGCAAGATGTAAAGGTGTCCTTTTACTATTATCTTTACACCGAACACGAGCTCCTCTCTTCATTAGTATCGATGCAACCTCTTCATGGCCGCATTCCACAGCGGTGTGCAATGGCGTCCGTCCACGATTGTCTGTTATCTATCGGCAGAATACCTATTTGTTTTTGTTTGTTTGATTTTTATCCTTGGTGGACAAAGCCTTGCTGTGTTATGCACACTACAAATCCGCCGTCGAGCAGCCTGTTTTTGTTGCAAGTACGTTGAGCTACTTATTTCGATTTCGGGTGTTGTAGGCTTCACTTTATATTATTTAACCCATTAATTAATTACCAATGGGTTGGAGAAATGTCGCTGAAGTTTCTTGCTTAGGAAAGCAAAACTGCCTTACCGCCTAACCCAGTAGTTATCAACGGGGGCGCCANCCTAATCAGTTTAAACCAGCAGTTCTCAACGGGGGCGCCAGCGCCCCCCTGGGTGCGTTTGCTCTCACTAAGGGGGCGCTGGAGAATAATTGGGCGATTGGGGGCGCTGGGTAAAGATAGAACTGGTAAAAACAAAACGTCAACGACCAGTAAAAGTAGATTAGACTATTCACTGTATTGCGTACTTTGTTTGCTGCAGGGCTTGTCTGCGCTCTAAATGCAAAATTTGCAGGTAGCGATTAACTTGTGCGTGGCCGAACCGTGATAGAAACCCAACTACTTAGTACCAGAGCATCGCAATTTTTGCTGATCGGCGCTCGCATTAACTAAGCTGTTAGACCAGGCGTCACCAAACTACAAAGTCATTTCATCCGGCCTGCGAGAGTGTTTGGTCCTAATATATATTTTGGAAAAGAGTTAAACATTAAAAGTTAATTTAACCTATCTTTACAGAACGTATAAAATGGTCCAAAAGTTGTTTGTTTTATCACAGACCAAACCAAAACTATTAATGCCTTCTTTATTGTGCACAAACAAACGTTCTACAGTCAAACTTCGATACTATGCCACCCTTTGGGACCGAGACAAAGTGCATAGTATCGAGGGTGGCAAAATACCTAGGGTCGGTTGTAAAAATAGCCTTATGACATGTACTTAATTACAGTATATGGTATAAGGTGCAGTATACAGTATAATTTATTACAAAAAACGGTAGATCGTGCATAAAACAAACAAGATCTGTTAGTTTTGTCGTGACACAAGTACGGAACGGCGTTTACATAACTCGCTGCAAAGCCGTGAAACCTCTTAACATGACCACGTTTGTTTACTCAACGATTTGTTTTTCATTTTTTCTCTGTTTTATCATGAGCTCAAACCGAAAATTGTCAGAAGGCCCAACTTTTAATCCGCTACCAGACCGTGAATACAGTAATACTGTCTTCCCATGTGTCATAGTATCAAGGGTAAGGTGGCATAGTAAATATATTTTCTATTGATGTTAGTTGGTGACGATCAAAAGTGGTATAGTAGCGAGAGGGTGGCATAATATCAAGGTGGCATAGTATCGACGTTTGTTAATTGTGATGGAAGAAATGAGTTTTGCTTGTAGAAAAGATTCAAAAACTTTCAAAACAATTTTACTATTTGACAGTAGCACGATCTGACTTTAATAAAGATTGCAATTTTGTTGTTCCCGGAAAGAGGCGCGTTAGGCCTTGCAACCTATGTGGCCCTCACAAGATATTTTTTATGTTATCTGGCCCGCAGTGAAAAAACTTTGGGGATCCCTGCGTTAGACAATCACTACAAAACCGTACCACGAATTGATTACTTGCTTATTACACAATAATGTAACGGGCAAGTTATAAACGTTTTTTGTGACATCACAATTGAACGTGTGATTTGTTTATTGCTGAGTGCTGACGTACAGTAGGATCCGCAAGAATAAAAGTGACTGTTTTCAAAAACATCAAATAGTGTTAACAATCTCAGTTGCGATTTGTTTTGTTTGTTGTTGTTTCACTTGGCGTTGGCTGTCTTTACGTGTTACGGCCCTGGGGGCTAAAAAAGGGATCTTGCATGATATTGGAAATGTTTCTGATGTCACAATACAGAGTACACCGAGCGTTAACGTGAGATGCTTGCCGCTCGACCAAACACAAAAATTGCAGTTTTGGCCCATCACGTGTATGAAGCTAAAAGCAAGAGCACTACAGTGGTATCATGTTGAATTAACCGTTAGAATATTTACGATGTGCTAAAACATAGCTTGTTAAACATTTAGCTCTTAATTATTATCGCATGTATATTGTTTGTGAAATAAAATCGTATTTATTTTTTTTTAGTTTTGAGGGGGGCGTTTATATATTACGAACACGTAAAAGGGGCGGTACAAGAAAAAAGGTTGAGAAACACTGGCCTAACCGAACTATCGGTTCCAGCATAGGCAAAAGTGATGTTCTGTTTTGAACAAACTAAAACGCTTTTCAATTTTCCCAAAGATTGAACCTAGTCCATAAGTCCGACGTAGAACATAAACAAAAGTTACGCTATCGCAGTTTTCGCGTCTAAACTGCATGCAAAAGTAACGTTGCCTGTCCCGATGGTAACTTTAAAATGGAAATGCGCCAAAACTACGATTTAGATCAGGGGTGTGCAACATTTTTCGTCGGTGGCGCATTTAACCAATTTCGGACATCAAGCGAGGGCCATATACTTTTTTTCATCTACAATTCTACACAATAAATTTAAAATTCTTCTAAATCTTCATTACATTTATATTCTGAAACATACAGATTTTCGCCGCAACACTGGCTTTTACAAAAATATAATTGTTTACTAGACAACGAGAATTATTACGTACTTATTGCGTGTAGGTATACTTGCAAACTGCTGTAGGCCCACCGGTTAGAACACGCTGGTTTAGCTTAAACTACTTACGTATAGTATAGCTAAGGAGACTTACCAAAAACAAGAGAATTTTTTTGCAGAATTCCCAAAAGATTTGCATTTTTCTCTAAATCAGTGTGTTGGTAACAGACTAGAACAACTACATAATTCTAGTTGTGTAATTGGGGAAATTAGAGCAAAGTGGCGGTAATTCTAGTTCTAATCTAATTTAAAATTATCGGGGGGGGGGGGGGGGGGGGGGGGGGGGGGGGGGGGGGGGGGGGGGGGGGGGGGGGGGGGGGGGGGGGGGGGGGGGGGGGGGGGAGCTCTAATTCTAAATCTAATCTAATTTACAGTTTTCCCCAAAACGCTAGTTTGTCCAACGGCCTTTTTAGGCATGTGATACGAGCGTACGTTTCATAATCAATGCGCACGAGACCACGTAATTAACAAAACCAAGCTACATCACGGAAACATGTTTTTCAGTTAAATTTTGCACTGTGACGAACAGTACCTATACGATTAGCACTACCTCATTGGATGTTGTGGCATAGTATGGCAATAAAAAAGAATACAGTTTTAAGTCAGGTATAAGAGGAATATGCGTAAAAGTTCACTTAGCTTAGCGTCATCAGATTATGAAAACCTGTATTTTCATAGAATGCGAAAACCGAGGTAGCTGCGTAAATCACAAAGGGCGAGTACATTTGCAACTGTCCGCCGACGATAAAAATCGAGCATTGCAAAATTCTCTTGACATGATGGCCACATTATATAGTTTAAAACATGCAAATCTTCAAGTTGAAACTTGAAACTAACTGAAGTTAGTTGGCTTTAATCTATTTCTAGTTTGAATTCCTAGTTGAATGTGCAGCATGCGAGGCAGGCAACGGTGCTTGTGATTCGACTTTTGGCGGATTCTCCACACTGGGCCAGCGTAGCTCAGTTAGTAGAGCGCAAGTCCCGGAAAGGCTCCTGTCTTGGGTTCGAATCCCATCGCAGGCTAGATTTTTTTAGCCTACGCCTTGCCATATGGTGGTGAATGCTTGGTGACCGGCTGATTCGGTATTACGCCTTTAATGGGCCTGGCGTACTGTGATTTATATTTGAGTGTGCCGTGATCGCTGGTCTGCATCGACGCTTCAGGGCTGATCCCAGTTATGAATTTATGTTCATCTTAGTTTGAATTCTAGTTTAATTTCTACTTTTTAAGAAAATGGTAATTCTAATTCTAATCTACCTTGCAAAAATAAGTTGCTCTAATTTTAATTCTAATCTAGTTTGAAAAAACGAAAAAAATCTAGTTGTCCAAGTCTGGTTGGTGAGGGCCACACTAAAAGCTTGGCGTGTCGGTCAAAAGGAAATTGTCGAACGTTGTAATTTCTTTGTGTTAAGGTTTACCTAATTCATACTAAACCTAAACATACCTGGTCATAAGGTTTAGGACGACGTATTTATGACTGCGACAGTCAAATTTTTGCGATATAAAAGTGAAAAAAAAATTTTCGACTTACATCGACCAAGTCTGAGTTATGTTTAATAAGCTGTTTTGTGCAAAGCACGTCACCAAAACGTGAAGAATAGTGGAGAGGAGTACAGCCTTCGATGTCCTGTATGCTAGGAACGGCGTCTTTGTCTAAATCAGGTTTATGAGTTAAAGAGAATAAAATGAATACTGTTTCAGTTGGTAAAAGAAAGTGTAGCGCCACAACCTAATTAAAACTTTGTTACGTCATGTACGCGTAAAGTTCAATAGTTTATTACCGTCTGCGTTTTTCAAAAGTTCCTCACACATCTTTTCGTGTTGTTTCTTCACCGCGTAGTGCAGAGGTGTGTAACCATCTTTGTCTTTCATTTTCATCACTTTTTTGCGCGGCTTTTAAGTTAAAGATTAAAGTTGTCTTAAACAAATTAGATAGATAACATCAAGGCTAATAACGGACAACGAAAATCGATAATCTACAAGACAATCCACCACTGCGCCCAAAGAAACGTTATAACTCACATTTGGTTTTGGACTTTCGTCTACTTCTTCATTTACCCCCTCTTCAATGGGAATGGTATTGGAAATAGCTTCAGCGCCTTGGTGATTTGGACCCTAAAATAACTTTTTACTTTATTACTTCATTCATTTGGCGAGACGAATTTATTCTAGTATTTAACTGGGCATAAAAATACGTACCAAAAAATGTGTCAAAAGTTGTTTGAACTGCAAGTTATTATATCCACCGTGCGTTAACATTTAAAGTTCACACGAATTTTCTTCCCCCCCCCCCGACTATTGTAACAAGGGTAAAACAACCGAAAGTAAGTAATAAACAACTTACATTAGTTGACCTCGGATTCTTCTTAACTAATAGTTGTGCGCAATCCACGTAACCATTGCGTGAAGCACAATGTAGGGGTGTGCAACCATGGTTATCTTTGATGTCAACGCGAGCATTTTTCCTCAACAAGTATGTTACGATTTTTTTACTCCCTTCTTCCCCACTAATCGCGGCTGAGCTCTCCTGTGCAAAAACTCGATTTACGTTTTTTTTGGTTTTGTGAAGTTACGTCCTACTTACAGCATCAAAACCCGTTTTCGCCTGTTCACCCACTGCAACATGAAGTGCAGTTTTGCCATCACGATTGAGGACATCGATATCTGAAAAGTTCAAAACACACATTAAACCGCTAGGATGACGGAGTGGTTAGTGAAACTGCCTTAAATTCACAAGGTTGTGGTCTCTTTCTAATACGACATGGCACAGGCGAGAACACTTAAGTCTGATTCACAAGCACCGTTGCCTGTCCCTTATGTCTCGCGTGTCGGCTTTGCGACAGGGGATCACCAGGTCAGACAAGTCTTTAGGGCTGATATATATTAAAATTTTCTATTCAAGTAGCTCGAAGACAGACTTACTGTAATCATAACGCATTTAGGCGTTGCCCACTCAAGGAGGAAAAATACATTCAAATAAAAAGAAACACACACAAACATAGAAGGGTGAACTTTTATCTTATTTGTTAAGTACATTTTAACTCGTAATTCAAGTTAATTTAGGCCAGCCAAATAAAACGTAATAATTTAACTATTCATTGGCTTAACATTATACTAGATACGCAGTATTCTAAATGTGTTTTGGGCTGTCACAAACAATTTTATTTACATTTATCAACATACAAATTCGGGAAAAAAGACATCTTTAGTTTTGTGTATCCCAAAATGATGCACAAAATGTTTAGTGGTTTAATTTTAGATGGCTGCCTTGTATATTGTCATATATTCTTACCGGCTCCATTTATCAGAAGTAGATCGCACATTTTACTCCATGATTCAGAAGTAGGTCGCCTGTACATAATCGCGTAGTGCAGAGCTGTACATCCATCTTTGGCCTTCGTGTTCACCATATCTTTCAAAGACAAAGGACGGAGCTGCTTGTAAACCCTCGCGTTCTGTATGTTAATGTCGTTGCGCATAAGCATAATAACCGTTAAACTGTTTGCTGCTACAATTTGTTGACAAACGCTACTTACATAGTTCTTTTGATGATCAATCAGTTTTTCCGCACACTTTACGTATCCATGGCGTGAAGAGTATTGAAGAGGTGAACAACCATTTGTATCCTGTACGTTACAGTGAGCTCCAAATTTTAGCAAAAGCTCAACGATGTTACTAATGGCTTTATCTTTTGAACTTTCCTGTGAAAACCAATTAGTTTACAAACGCTTATTTTTTTTCACGGGGTTCGAACCCAAGACACTCCTGGGGACGAATCCCGATCAGGTTTTATGTATTTGTATATGGGTCAGGCGCGCCGGACCATCCGGGCAAGTTCCTACCCTACGCTTATTGGTTTACACAACATCTCTGGTCCTGCGACGCACGCCACCAAGGCTCCCCCCCCCCCCCCCCCCCCCCCCCCCCCCCCCCCCCCCCCCCCCCCCCCCCCCCCCCTTCACCAACCTTTGTTTAGCGGTTCCCCAAAGGGTGCGTAAGATGGTTTCAGTAGGTCCATAGAGGCAAACTGTTTTAGAATCTTTACCCAAAAGTGAAAAAAAAGTTTCGGACCGTTTTCACAATTCTGCATATAAGTGCAAACTTTTATTACACTTTTAGGCCTTAAACAATTATTTTTTTGGGATTGTTTCCACCAATGCGACATCACCCCCCCCCCCCGAACGATAAACTTATTGGGTAATCGTTGTGTCAAGTTTTATACACCAGAAATTTTATCGTTTCGTTGTGTTCACAGCTAGAGTACAAAAACTTCACTGAGACTAAACGAAGTGAAGGTGAAGTAAGCGTATAGCGTATACGCAGTAATATATTACTGAAAATGCAAGAAACGTGAACATAGTAGGGCCTGCGGCAAATTTCGTTGGGGTTCTACAAACTTACAAACAATACGAAAATGAGTCAGTCCGTACAAAAAGGTTGGGTACCTGCTCTGAAACAACAGACACAAACACCACGATCCTTTCGGGCGTTTGTTGGTGGTCAGCATTATGACATTACAGCTTATTTGTTTTACTGCATGGGTGTCAAACTCGCGGCCCGCGGGCCGAACACTCAACAAAAATTGTAGAAATTTGTCAGATTTTTACTAATTATAATACATTTTTCTACTTTTCAAAGTGAATGCTATGATTTAAAGATACATTTACAGAAATTTAATTTAAAAATAAAAATTCATATGTTATGAACAGAAACGATAGTAATTGAACCGTTCCTCAAGGCGTTAAGTTTCAGTCAAGGGCGTACAACCTGCAGTCGTACGGCCACACGTGAACATATTTGTTAAACTGGTGGCCGTGATGTAATCAAAACTCCTTTGCCAAGTATTTTGATTTTCAAACTGCTCTAAACTGATTTTGTGTTACTAAAAATAGTTTTACCAGCCTAGTAGCCATAGGCGTCCGACTTTTTGTAGACCTATTGTTTGTAAAGAATGCAAAAAAGCAGACACCATAAGCGTCACAATATAAATTATGACGTCATAAACAGTTAAAACTGATCTTCACACAGTGCAGCTCAATGTGTGCATCAAGTTGGAAATTAATCTGGGCTTTTGGGGAGTTAATAGATCAGTGGTTCTCAAACTTTTTAAGCATGCGACACATTAAAAAACTACAATTTTCTTTTGAGGCACACTTCGCAGGTAAACATAAAAAGCTTGTTAATTTTCAACTTTAGTCTGGTGGCTATGTATGTTCTTCATTACCAATAACAAAAATATGATCTATAAAAGAGTGTCATGCACACCAGTATTTCGTCATGGAATCCTAAAACACGGGGAATGTTTGCACTTTCAAATAGTAAATATTTCGCGGCACACTTGGAAATTTCTCACGGCACACAGTTTGAGAATCACTGCAATAGATGATATATATACATGATATAAACCTATTTGTGCAATTTGTAAACAAAAACCAGCAGGTAATTGGCGACTGTTGGTAAATTAAGGATCTGCAATACGGCCGTCAGGGGTCCGCAAATACTTTTTGGCGCGACCCTAAAAACATTGCTCTAAATCCTCGCGACCCAAGAATTTTGTTAGCATGTAGCCTAAGTTTCTGGAAAATAATATGAAACTAAATATTAATATTAGGACTGCTACTATGCTGTTGTCGGTTGCTATTTTCACTCAAAACAGCAGGTATAAACGAACGTTTATTCTAACAAATCAATTTGAGGTTTAATTTGAGAGACGGCAAACCGAAGATCGTCCTCTACTTCTAGTCTCGATCAGTGGTGGGATCCATTCGGTTTGCACCGGTTCTAAAGAACCTTCTCACAGAATGTTTTGAGATCAGCGAGTTAGTTAGCATGATAAACTTTTGAATCCCATAAATGAAAATTTGAACCCCACCACTGGTTTTTATTAGATCAGCGAACCGGCTGACAAAACAATATGAACCCCACCACTGGTTTTGATCTGTATTGCTTTTGATTAATAACCAGGGTTGCCATCGACTTGAAACCAAAAAGAAGGACAACCGAAAAAATAATTTTTTATGCGAATTAAACAAACGTTTTTGAACAAATCTTTGCATTTATACGAGCCGTTAAATATCATATGCAATATTTTGGCAGAAACGGTCTGTTCCAGCCACCCCTTGTTCGTAAAAAAACACTTCGTGCATCTCGCAACAGCTCATGTTTACTTTTACTTGGAGCAGGGATTTGACCAGTAATTGTTGAAAATAAGAGAAAAGAAGGACTCAAGTCAAAAATTAGGACATTTCTTAGAAAAAAAAGACAATGAACTTTTTTAACATAGCCCTTGAAAATAAGGACGAATCTTAGAAATATGACGGTATGGCAACCCTGTTTATAACAGTGCAGAAAACACATGACTGCTTGCACAGGTGCGCTTAACTTATTGCATTGTTACATAGACTGTATGTAACAGTTACGTAGCCATATGTTACAATGCAATAATAATGAAAAGAAGCTCAAGTTCATTAATACAGTAGATGCGATGCTTACACTCATGGGATATTAAAAAATATTTCGCGACCCAGTCTGGGAGGTCTTGTGACCCACAATTGGGTCGCGACCCACTATTTGCGGACCCCTAGTTTAAGTGTATAAAACTAGATTGAAAATCACATGCAGCCTTTGGCATAATTTCCGAACTGCAATGTGGCCCCCGAACCCCCACGAGTTTGACACCCCTGTTTTACTGGGTGCCAAAGTAAATGTCATATTATGATGTTGGTGCATTGATTTCCAAAGTAAGAGAAAATGTCTGGTTTGGCTAACAATTTCCTATTGCAATAGTTATAGGCACATTGTTTTCATTGTTGCTTTACTGTGGCCATTACTGATGGCGATAGCACAGCTAATTCTTTCTGTACGCCAGTTGATTTCTAGTAAACGTTAAAACGTGTTATACTTTTACGAGTTATTTTGCAACTTACTTCTGTTTTTTGACGTTGCATTACCCTGTTTGATATGCCTACTGTCTCGAAATACGGGGATAACTTACGGAAATGGAGTTCATCTCTATCTGCTGATTTATCGCTAAGTGAAGAGCTGTTTGGCCATCACGATTTTTAACGTCTACGTCTAAAAAGAGTTACAGCTATATTAAATTTTACATACTACTTGAGCTAATTTACAGAAAGACCAGGCCTGCACAACCCATGGCCCTATTTGGTTTGCCACTACGATTTTAAATAAAGGACTTTTTATTACTACACTTTTCAATTACACGCAAAAACAATCGAAGCTTTGTTGTATTTCGCACAATAAGTAAGTATCTGGTCTGATCTGTTGTGTGACAATTATGGTTAAATTACGGGTCAGCAATTGTCATTAAACTTATTTTAAAAGTTTTATTTTTATGACGTTTTGTATTTCTTTAAAACTGCTGACAGCCACAATGGGCGTTTGTTTAAAGTCCAACTCCGGTTTAGTTCAGTTTATTTCTTTGTTATTGACACATCAGTTTAAAATGTTTTGTTTTGCAAAAAAGGGTCCTACTATTAAATATTAACCTTCACTTTCGTTCATTTTCGGTTGAATTCGTCAGACTAAAAAAGACTAAAAAATTGACTCAAAAAAGTCCCGTGACTTAGTTAAAACTTGCCACACTGTGAATTGCTTCTCACCCGCTCCATTATCCAAAAGCAGGTGGCACATTTTATCATGTTGATTCCTCGACGCGTAGTGCAGGGGTGTGCAGTTATCTACGTCTTTCAGGTCCAGCATTTCTTTGCTAAAAGACAGACGGGGCTGTACGCCATCGCGCGGGTTCTGAAAATCGCGTGTGGTACAAAATTTGAAATAAGTAACAAACTGTTTAGGGGGTTAAGGAATCAACAAAGTGGGCATCATCCGACCGGTGACCGGCGACGTGCTCATCGACAATCGTTTTTTTCTCGTCGACTGTTTTGGTTTGTTAGAAGAGTGTTTCTATGTTCAGAGTTTAACTTTCTTACCGACAACATGTCTCTGAAAGGTTGATTCCGAATTTTACCATTCGCCTTGTCTTTTCCAAAAAATTTCTCGGCTACGTCCACGTGACCACATTCAGCTGCAATATGTAGCGGCGTCCGTTTGCGGTTGTCTTTTGCCTGGTAACATGAAAAACGATTAAACAAAAATTTGCACAAACATAACATTAAAATTTACCGAATTCAAAACCTAGCTCTAACTTTTTTAAAGTGAAGGTAACATAAACGCAATGATGCATCATCTGCGACTGAAGAGAAAATTAAGCAGTCGTGAACATCTCCATTGAAATATATGTACTGGAGACCGCAAATAAATTACAAATATATTGTTCGTTTTAAAACTATGTTGCTTGCAAGATTTATTACAGGCGTATAATATGTACTCGTCAGACTTTTTGTACGCCGACTTTGCGCGAACAACACGAAATAAACAGGCAGGACACACTTTACCAGTATAGATATATCAAAATATTACTGAATAAACGTCAAATCGTCGAGGTCAGACTGGGGGGGGGGGGGGGGGGGGGGGGGGGGGGGGGGGGGGGGGGGGGGGGGGGGGGGGGGGGGGGGGGGGGGGGGGACAGACAGCATGAAATAATTATAATTAATAAACAAAACATAGAGACACTGACGGCGGTTGGTAATATAAACCCTGTGATGCAGCACTAAATAGCGAAAAGATTATGAACCCTGAATTAAAGTAAACCGCCTTTTTAGGACCAATCGCAAAAAAAAGTTTATCGACATGCATTGAAATTCACCTACCTGCAAAACAAATTGGAAAGGTTAAAAAAAATGAGTGGATAATATGCAAAAAAACAATATACAGAAACTCGCTTACTTGCATCCACTCTGGACAACTTTTAATCAATAATTTTACGCATTCTATGTATCCATTGCGCGAAGCAATATGAAGAGGTGTGGAACCATCTTTATCTTTCATTCTACCTTTCCCGTCAGAAGTTGTTTGTTTATTTAGCAACTTTGGCACAATTTTACTGATTTTTTTATCCATCTCTTTTCTTTTTTCTTCACTGGGTGCGCCTGAACCTTCCTGTGTACAAAGGAAAGGTTCTGATTTTGGTGCAACGTTTTAGGACTCCAAATTGAAACTGTTTGTATGTCCGTAAATTTTAGCATTGGTGTATTTTTTTTGTTTAAAATGTCCCAATAGTTGCAACCAAGAAACAAATAGCGAAATAAGAAAAGCCTAAATTTTGGACATGTCTTCAAACACAAGAACTTACAAAAAGTCTAATTTTAAATATTTAGTTTGGTTAAATGTAGAACTGAGAACATTTATCACAGTAGGCTACATTGTATTCATGACCCTAGCCTACCAAATCGAGGTCCAATGGTTCAACTTCATTCAACACTAGGTGAAGAGCAGTTCTGCCATCCTCATCATGAATATTAATGTCTAAAAGAAAGTTAATACATAGCATTGTTTTGAAATTTAAACACCGACTATCAGAACTCAAAACTCCATAAGCTTATGAATCTCAATAGCTCTCACCCGCTCCTTTATCCACAAGTAGTTCGCATATCTCAGCATTTTTGTTTATCGCCGCGTAATGCAGAGGTGTGCGTTTGTACTCGTCCTTTTCGTTTATCTGTTGTTTAGTAACCGACTTGTCAAGGTCGTTTAGTGCTGTTTCGAGCTTTGTTTTGTTGTTATCGCATGCTAACTGCGTTGCAAACAAGCAATTTAGGTTTTGGCCAGAAAATCCAAACGTGTAAATAAGCGCAGATGACTTTGTTACTTCAACAAACTTTAGTTGTACTGTTACACCTGCTTTATGTAACTTACCAGTTTTAAAATTGTGTCCTTACAAGAAATGAATTTGTTTTGATCTTATTACTTTGATTCGCAGCAGCATATTTTTTTTACTGAACATGCTGCATAGAACTAGGGTTATTGTGAAAAAAATGTTTCTAATTTATAATCGTTTTTTCGCAGTACGGTATTTTATCGTAGATATTAACAGTGGGCTGTGAGCTAGATAAGAATAAAAAACATACAAATTGCTGGGTGCTAACGTACAAATTGCAGGGTATGCAATTTTTAATGCAAAAAGCAAATTAGTTATTACAAATTTTTTTAAAAATAATCTGGTATAACAGGTATGTGACATATGAAATTATACCATTCGATTTAGTACCTTGTGAAGATCAGTCTTATCATCGTTATTGTCGTTCTCTTGTATGTGATCACTAAAGTAACAAATTTATTATTAATTTTGAAAGCCATAGTTTGAACAGTATTTTAAATGACGGAAAAAGGTGACTGAAATGGGTGAAAAAAGGTTCGAATGCAACCCACAGCAAATGTCTTGCAGCTCGCACATGTTAGATAATTTCTGGTACAGTTTGAAACGAAAACCTGTCTGGTTTATTGCATAAGATATTAGGTAGTTTACTTATACATACAATCTACTAACGGTAAGTTTATAAAAAATATATATTAGTGAACAAGGTTTGTGCATAAAAATATCCAATCTTTGTTGTAAAGTCTGATCATTTAGATTTGTTACCAATCGACATCAGTTCTGTGTAAATTAATCCTTGTCGTTTTGTAAATTTGCTTGCATCATCGAACAACCGCCCAAAACATAAGCAGACCGTGAATGCACTACCATGTTCATACATGTAAAATCGCACGTAAATAACTTGCTACAAAAGCCTAGTATTAAAGTTGTAATAGCCCAGTTTATTCTATCGGTCGACAAAAGGTAGGCTACATTATTTCGCCACCACCCGGAGTAGCGCGAAAAAAAAAACATTTTAAAGTGATTCCATGCGACATTGACACATCGGCATCTCTTCTCTATACACAACGTTTGGCACAAAACCATTATACACCAAAAATAACGGTTCATGTTGCTGTGCACTCACCCACTGGAAGATGAACGGGGGGGGGGCAACAAATTTATTATTAATTTTGAAAGTCATAGTTTGAACAGTATTTTAAATGACGGAAAAAGGTGACTAAAATGGGTGAAAAGAGGTTCGAATGCAACCCACAGCAAATGTCTTGCAGCTCGCACATGCTAGATAATTTCTGGTACAGTTTGAAACGAAAACCTGTCTGGTTTATTGCATAAGATATTAGGTCGTTTACTTATGCATACAATCTACTAACGGTAAGTTTATTTCTTTTACTTCTTTTACTATTTGTGCAGTGCTCAATACCGATTCGTTATCAAAGTACCAAACTCTCGAAATTCGGCGGCATCAGAAAAAAAACGTAAACACAAAATGTTTGTTATTTGCCTTTTTTATTTTAACCGCGTACAACTGTGTTTGTATAACTGCGTAACATGAATTGATATAACATCAGTAAAAAAATAATGTTGCGACTATATTACGAACTCCTAGTGGCAAATCCAGGGGTATTCGCACCCTTCCTTCTTTGAAAAAGTTTTACTTAGATTCAACATGACCAAAACGTTCCGTTTACTACTCTCGACGCCGTGCGCCTCCATCCTTCGGTATTGGTTTTGCTCATATTCAGTTGTGACGTTAAATATAGTTCAAACTAAGAGCACACGGATTTAGCTTTAAATAATAATCAATGCGACAAAAATACGAAAGATATTCCGGCAAGAACCGTGAATTTGCTAGTGCACTAAATTTCAAGTGTCTGTATTAGCATTGAAACCAGTGTCAAATGTGACAAAGGGGTCAAAGACTTTTAATGTTGTATTGATTATGATTTGCCAAACACGTGGTTGATTGGCATTATTTTTTTTTCTGGTAACCGACTATTTTCAAAAAGGCCTTAGTTTATTAAAAGTTCTTGCCGGATGTTATTTTTAAATGAGCGGTCGTATTTTGATTACATAACAGTCACTTTTATTTGCAGCTTCAGTTTGCAGAGTAAACTAGAAAGTAGCCTCGTGCGTAATCTTAAATTTTGGTTAGCGAGTAAAAACAGAAGCTGATGCTGCTTGCCTTAGACGCCGTGAGCTGCAGAACATGCCGAAGTTGCAAGCTGGGCCATGTTTGGGGGTTTGGGCCTGCATACATTTTCGAAACAAAGCATTTTTCCGCTTAACACGTCGTTTAAATTGGAAAACGGAATAAGCAATAAAACAAATACTGGGCGTTTGACGTGTAAACTAAGTGTTCGTGTCATTAGGGAAATTCCCAAATCATGTTTGACCCTCCTCCCCTTTCAAAAATTTCTGAATACACCCTGTGCAAACAAGGTCGGCAAAACTACATTTCACACAATGCAAGACTGCTCGTAATGCTCGCTTAATCTTAAAATGTGTAATCAAAATTGTCCGTTAATGGTTGTATATTATCAAAAAACGACAAAAAAGATAACACAAACTTACAGTGGTGTTTTTTTGTGTTTCAAATACTTGTTTAAGCCTTTTGATGTTTGTTGTTTTTCCTTCATCTGTACATGTGACAAGAAATGTGCAGAGTAAAAAGTTATTTTATTGGGGGGGGGGGTGTTGCTCCTTCGGTTGCATTATTGTTTTTGATCTAAAATAAACAACAAGTTGTATAGTCTAGGCGAACTATTCTTTTACTATTTATGTCAGTGCTCAATAACGATTCGTTGGGGGGGGGGTAGATTCAACATGACCAAAACGTTCCGTTTACTACTCTCGAAGCCGTGCGCCTTCATCCTTCGGTATTGGTTTTGCTCATAATCAGTTGTGACGTAAAATAGTTTCAACGAAGAGCACACGGATTTAGCTTCAAATAATAATCAATGCAACAAAAATACGACAGATATTACGGCAAGGACCGTGATTTTGCTAGTGCACAAAATTTCAAGTGTCAAACTGTATTAGCATTGAAACCAGTGTCAAATGTGACAAAAGGGTTAAAGACTTTTAATGTTGTATTGATTATGATTTGCCAAACACGTGATTGTTCGGCATAATTTTTTTTTCTGGTAACCTACTATTTTCAAAAAGGCCTTAGTTTATTAAAAGTTGTTGCCGGATGTTATTTTTAAATGAGCGATCGTATTTTGATTACATAACAGTCACTTTTATTTGGGAGCTTCATTTGCAGAGTAAACTAGAATGTAGCGGCGTGCGTAATCTTAAAATTTTGGTTAGCGAGTAAAAACAGAAGCTGATGCTGCTTGCCTTAGACGCCGTGAGCTGCAGGACACGCCAAAGTTGCAAGATGGGCCATGTTTGAGGGGTTTGGGCCTGCATACATTTGTGAACAAAGCACTTTGCCGCTTAACACGATGTTTGAATTGGAAAACGGAATAAGCAATAAAACAAATACTGGCCGTTTGACGTGTAAACTAAGTGTTCGTGTCATTAGGGAAATTCTCAAATCCTGTTCGACCCTCCTCCCCTTTCAAAAATTTCTGAATACGCCCCTGTGCACACAAGGTCGGCAAAACTACATTTCACACAATGCAAACCTGCTCGTAATGCTCGCTTAATCTTAAAATGTGTAATCAAAATTGTCCGTTAATGGTTGTATATTATCATAAAAGGACAAAAAAGTTAACACAAACTTACAGTGGTGTTTCTTTGTCTTTCAAATACTTGTTTAAGCCTTTTGATGTTTGTTCTTTTTTCTACATCTGTACATGTGACAAGAAATGTGCAGAGTAAAAAGTTATTTTATTAATTTAATAAAGTACTCATTGGTTTTACTTGTATTTTATCGTATCTAACAAAATGCTTTCTGCGCGAAACCCTTTTAAAGATACCAGCAAAAATGTTTGTTTATCTAGAGATTTATCTGTGACATAAACATTACCAAATTAAGCTACAAACAGATGTGTTTTCAATGAATTAGCCCAAACAAATCAGCTCAAACGAAATAGTCCACTAATTTCTTTATAATGGTGTAATTTTAATTAGTCAGTTGTAATAACGCTTAAAAAGAAATCGCAAGCTTTTACGTTGTGCTTTACCACAACAATGTTTTCATATACGGCCCGTTTTCGTTACGTGGCTGTGCAGTTGTCCAGTGTGTTTGTTGGGGGGGGGGGGGAAAAATGTTTGTTGCATAAACTAGCATGATTGTTTATAACAAACTTTCAAAGATGTCATGCAATTTGCCAGGATAAATCATTGTTTACGTAGACTACTCGGTAAAGATTTATCTGTGACATAAACATTACCAAATTAAGCTACAAACCGTTGTGTTTTCAATGAATTAGCCCAAACAAATCAGCTCAAACGAATTAGTCCACTAATTTCTTTATAATGGTGTAATTTTAATTAGTCAGATGTAATAGTGCTTAAAAAGAAATCGCAAGCTTTTGCGTTGTGCTTTACTACAACAATGTTTTTATATATGGCCCGTTTTCGTTACGTGGCTGTGCAGTTGTCCAGTGTGTTTGTTGGGGGGGGGGGGCTAAGAATCAGATTTATTGTCTTGCCAGATTAAATGCTTTAGCCATGTTTTGTGTGTAAATGTTAACTTGTTTGTGTATCATAACTGTTTGTGTTACTTTTGTTAATATCACTTGGTTGAGTGGAACTAGGTATTGTTTATTGACAGATTATGTCTTCATAATAAATTTACTAAAACTGTAACTATTGCACAAACAGTGAAAAGCGAATAAGTGAACTCACGCAATAATGGGCATACTGTTAATAATTTAATTTACATGAACGTAAATTTTTACTTTCATTTACTCACCTTCTGATAGCTTAGTTAATTAATTTGAACTAAAACGGCTAAATAGAAACGTTACAATTATGACTAGGCGAATATCCCACTTGCCACGATGAATGTATGTCTTTCAGTCCAGGTCCGGTTTTATTTAGTTTATTCTATGTTAATAAAAAATCTGTTGCAAATGTTTTTTTGTGTAAAACAGTAAATATTATATGGTACACTTTTTGTTAAATTCATCGGACTAGAGTAAAAAAGTTCAGTTGCTTGGTTAAAACCAGCGATCCTGTGAATTAATTACTTACTCGCTCCATTTTCTTTAAGCAGCTCCCACATCTTCTTGTGTCTTTTCTTATCCACGCATTGCAGAGGTGTGTTATGTTTTTTGTCTTTCATTGCCAGTAATTCTTTGATAGAAGATGCCCCCTCCGTCTGTTTGACGTCCCTCGGGTTCTGTAAACCACATGTAGTACACAATTTTTAAAAAAAGCAACAAGCTCGTTTTAGGTTACAACATGAGCATTTTATTTACCAAACAAAATTTAACTTCCCATTTAGAGTTTAACTTACCAACTTACCGACAAATGAGTTTCATCATTCACTTTGTATTTCCTAAAAATTTCCTCGGCTACGTCCACATCACCATTTTCGGGGGGGGGGCCAAAATTTAACTAGAGTTTAACTTACCAACTTACCGACAAATGAGTTTCATCACTCATTTTGTATTTCCTAAAAATTTCCTCGGCTACGTCCACATCACCATTTTCAGCTGCAATATGTAGTGGCGTCTGTTTGTTTTTGTCTTTTGCCTGGTAACATAAAAAATAAAAGGGTGGCTTAGCACATTTTTCATTTGCACACAAAAAAATATAACCTACTCAAATGCATTTTAAGAAACAACCATGAGAAAGTCTGGAGTTGAAAGGTAAAACACAGTGATTGGCGAAGGGCTTAAATAATAATACTATGTAGAGTACAAACTATATAAATCAGATTCACCCCAGATATTGTGTGAAGTATATCTTATTTAATATTCAATTTTAAGGAAAAGAAGGATGGGTCAGTTGGTAAAATTGTAGTGCTATAGAGCAAAACATAACAATTGAGGACCTAAAATAGTATGTTCAACAAACTTTGCATATTTCATTTAATTCTGACGTTTTTTTAAATGCACTTGTTTTAGGGGGCTCGTGGGGTAGATGTTGGAGCTATAAGGTAAAACACATCAATTAACATTTTAAAATAGCGGGGGGGGGGGGACCTAAAATAGTATGTTCAATAAACTTTGCATATTTCATTTAATTCTGACGTTTTTTTAAATGCACTTATTTTAGGGGGCTCGTGGGGTAAATGTTGGAGCTATAAGGTAAAACACATCAATTAACATTTTAAAATAGCATATTCTACATGCTACCCAAATTTCAGCCAATTCCGACACTGTTTAACACACTCGCCCATTTTAGGGGGATAGTGAGTGGAAATTGGGGCTACAAGGTGAAACGTGACAATCAGCTTCTATGAATAGTAAATTATCCAAGCTAGCAAAACTTCAGCCAATTCCGACACTGATTGAAAAACTCACCTATTTTAGGAGGTTAGTAGGGGGGGGGGGGTACTCGCCCATTTTATGGGGATAGTGAGTGGAAATTGGGGCTACAAGGTGAAACGTAACAATCAGCTTCTATGAATAGTAAATTATCCAAGCTAGCAAAATTTCAGCAAATTCCGACACTGATTGAAAAACTCACCTATTTTAGGAGGTTAGTAGGGTAACTAATAGGGTTTGACACATAAATTTAAAAAAAATAAAACCACAATGACTCAACCAATAGTACTGTAAAATTTCTGCCTAATCAGCCTATGTTTAAAATTTAGACCACTGGAGGTGTTTTGAGCAACAACCGTTAACGCGTCTGACGTCATAGAGTTGCCATGGCGCAAAAACATCCACTAAGCAACACAATACGAGTAACATACGCTTGTAACACTACTGCGCTACAAAAATGTTTCGTTTGTGGTGCCCAGTAACATACAAATACATTTTACACTTTGGGGGCTAGTGGGGTAAATGTTGGGGTTACAGGGTTTTACACGACAATTGACAGCTAAAAATGGCATACTCTACAAGCTATCAAAATTTCAGCCAATTCTGACATTGTTTAAAAACTTACCCATGTTAGAGGGCTAGCGGGGTAAATACTAGGGTTATCAAGACAAACAAAGTAGGATGCAAATCTACATAACTATATCTGCGTGTATGTTTTAGACAAATCCAACAAACATTTGATGGCGCAACGAGTCGGACAAACTTTGGTAATTTTTTTGAGTAAAATCAATATGGGTCACCCTAAAAATAAAAAAAATGCACAAACATTACACTAAAAGCTAGAGAATTTAAAACTTAGCTGTAATATTTAAAGAGAAGGTAGTAACATAAAGCACCAATGCACAACCTGCGGTCGTGAACCTCTGTTTTAAACTTTAAAACCTTTTTTACCTTTAGGTTTTAAAGCAAAAAAAAACTTGTCAGATTTTTGGTACGCTAATTGCGCAACGATGCAAAATCACCATTAGCTTTATGCGGTCCTTGAACAGTTCATGTATGCAATCATTGAATCGGTTACAGTAATTTAAGCTTAAAATAATACGCTTATCTTCAAACAGAAGGTCAATATAAACTATAAGGGTGGCTTAGCACATAGTGCCCATGCACATACACTATGATCTATTTTAAAACATAAATTTATTTCATATGCTTATTTTGTGTTGGGTCCCATATTAGCCATTGTCTTTTATAACGTTTTATCGGGAAGCTGCACTAGGCCATTTTATCATCCCTTTTACTTTCTCTCTTTTCTAGACCTTAATTCTTTCTAGATAGTATACAGTGAAAGCATCGTTACATCGTTACAAAAATGCAAATAAACCAATGCTCGTTAAACATAAAAACTGCTAACCATCAAAGAAGTTTTAATGCTGCAAAATATACTGTAGACTAGACATTACTAATTTTATGAAAAAGAAAACAGATGATGATCGTCAAACAGCCAAGAGTAAACTGGCGATTGCTGCATATTTTATTGAACATAATATTCCCTTTGCTTGCATTGACCATTTCCTACCAGTTTGTAAAGTTGCATTTCCGGACTGTAAATTGTCAAAAATTTGTCAATGAAACGAGTAAATTTCCTAATTAATTGCATTTCTAACCACATTTTGCAATCTTGGGTTTTCATTTAAATTCTTGGGTTATTTTGCTGTGAGTCTTGGGTTTTGTTAAAATTCTCATTGGCAGCCCTGGTCCCCACACATGCAAAGTTGTAGATAATGCATGTCAATGGATAACACTGGGTAAGTTTGGTATTGTGCAGACAAACACA
The DNA here is from genome assembly GCA_003260075.1 of Phallusia mammillata. Taxonomy (NCBI): domain Eukaryota; kingdom Metazoa; phylum Chordata; class Ascidiacea; order Phlebobranchia; family Ascidiidae; genus Phallusia; species Phallusia mammillata. The sequence goes on along the minus strand of QLIY01001069.1, from coordinate 12,289 downwards.
GTGATTGGTACTGTATATATTTAAATATGCTATATAGAGTAAAAACTGTTTCAATTAAAAAACTCATTTTAGGGGGCTAGTAGGATAACTAATGGAGGTTCAACACACACACAAACTTAAAGTAGAAAACAACAATGACTCAATCAATAGTACTGCAAAATTTCAGTCCAATCTGCCAACGTTTAAAATTTCAACCACTAGATGTGTTTTGAGCAACAACTGTTAATGTTTCTGACGTCAAAGGGCTGTTAACAACCCCCGAACTGCAATGGTGCGATAACGATAATTGGCATACTTTACAAGCTATACAAATTTTAGCTAATTCTGACATTGTTTACAAACTCACCCCTTTAGGGGGCTAGCGGGGTAAATAATGGAGTTATCAACAAAAAGACAGTGAGATGCACATCTACGTAACTACATCTACCATCTGAGCAAATTTCAGCAGAATCCATCAAGGATTTGATGGTAAAACAATCGGACAAACTTAAAAAGCGCCTGTGCTCTTTTTAACGACATAATTGCGTTAAAGTTTTTCTCCTTGTTGACAAATATCGGCACTTGCATGAACTTTAAAGCAATTGTAAGGAATGAATAAACTTTTTCCATTAAAAATGTGTATTAAAAATGTAAATTCAGTCATTTGATACAAAAGAGTTTTTGCGGCCAAGTGATTACCAAATCATAATGCGGCCCTTTATTTTCTCAGCCTTGGACCACCCTGGTATATATTATAAAAAATTAAGAATAAACACCAAATCGTCATGGTAAAACTAAGCATAAAGTTGGTTCGATCAGAGAGCAGTCAATAGAATATTATGAGAAAATTGTAGTAGTTTGTTTTTAGTGTAACGACTGTGGTAATAAACAAAACATAAAGTCACTGGCGACCGTTGATAACGTAAGATGCAGCGGATTGTGCATTCCTGATTTAATGTGTAAATAATGTATCACANGATTGTGCATTTCTGATTTAATGTGTAAATAATGTATGACACTATTAAAAAATATATATCCACCTTTTTTGCGAACAATCGAACGTAAAACTTTAACGACATACGTTGAATTTATCTACCTGTAAAATGTGCATGTCAAAATCAATACGCCAAAATCACTTACTTGCATCCACTCTGCTGGACAACTTTTAAGCAATAGTTTTACGCATTCCACGTATCCATAGCGCGAAGCAATATGAAGAGGTGTGGAATCATCTTTATCTTGCATGGTACCCTTCCCGTCAGGCATTGTTTGTTCGTTTAGCAAAATTTGCACGATTTTACTGATGATTCCATCCATCTCTTTTCTTTTTTTCTCAATAGCCGCGCCTGAAACTTTCTGCGTGCAAAGATAAGGTTTTGATTTTGGCGCATCGCATCGTTTATGACTCTAAATTGAAACTGTTTATAGGTCCGTAGGTTTTAAGCATCGATGCATAAAATTTCCTAATAATTGCAACCAAGAAAAAATACCGCATGAAGAACAACCTATGTTTTGTTTAAAAGGAGGACATATCTTCCAAATAGAAGCCTTATGGTAGAACTAAGTCAAAAAATATTTGGGCAATTGAAGGATCAAGAATTTATCAGTATAGGCAAAATTGCACCACGACCCTAACTTACCAAATCGAGGTCTTTCTGTACATCTTTATTGAACACTAGGTGAAGAGCAGTTTTGCCAGGGGGGGGGGGTCCAAATAGAAGCCTTATCGTAGAACTAAATCAAAACATATTTGGCCAATTGAAGGATCAAGAATTTATCAGTATAGGCAAAATTACACCACGACCCTAACTTACCAAATCGAGTTCTTTCTGTACATCTTTATTGAACACTAGGTGAAGAGCAGTTTTGCCATCCTTATCAGGAATATTGATGTCTAAGAGAAAGTTAATACATAATATTGTTTTAAAGTTTAAACACCGACCATTAAAACTTCATAACCTTTTGAATTTCAATAGTTTCTTACCCGCTCCTTGTTTTACAAGTAGTTGGCATATCTCAGCATTTTTGTTTATCGCTGCGTAATGCAGAGGTGTGCGTTCATTTTCGTCCTTCTTGTTTATCTTGGTAGCGCGTTGTGAAACATCCCACTTGCCAAGGTTGCTCAGTGCTGCTGCCATCTTTGTTTTGTCGCCACCGCCAGCCAACTGGGTAGCAAAAAAGGCAACTTTCGTTAAATCGAATTTGCCAGAAAACCCGAAGCTGTTTTCGGTGATTGGTGTAACTGAGCAAGCCCCCATACAAGGTCGGCTTAATTACATCAACAAACAGTTATTGTACTGTCAAATCTGTTTTCCGTACGAGTTTTAAAATTATGTCCTGACAAGAAATGAGCGTGTTTTGTTCTTATTACTTTGATTCGCAACCGCATATTCTTTTACAAAACATGCCTCATAATCGTTTATTTTTTTCGCAGTACAGTATTTCATTGTGGACTCTTTGTGAGATGGATAAGAAAAAAAACTTTTGTTATTGTAACATTTAAATTGCTCGGTAAGCATCTTTATTGTTGGAAAACTAAAAAGGAACACTGCTGCTGCACAAAGAAAAAGTCGCGTCAACTTGCCAGAACATAGTATTTACATGTATGTATGCGATAAGCAAATTGTGCGACATGCAAACATTATACCATTCGAGTACATACCTGATGAAGATCAGTATTGTCATCGTCGTTGTCATTTTCGGGGGGGGGGTAGAACATAGTATTTACATGTATGTATGCGATAAGCAAATTGTGTGACATGCAAACCATTCAAGTACATATACCATTCAAGTACATACCTGATGAAGATCAGTATTGTCATCGTCGTTGTCATTTTCTTGATCGTCCTGTATGTTTTGTTGACTAAATATAAAGTTAAAGTTTCAACATTTAATTTAAATGACGTCACTAGGTGACTGAAATAGATGAAAAAAGATCGAATGCAACCCACAGCGAAAGTTTTGCGGCTCGCACTGCCATGGCAAATAAATTATCCTACATTTTAAAACCGTATCTAGTTTACTGTAAAATATGTTTGGCTTTTTACTGATGCGTATAACCTACCAACGTCGAGTTTGTGAAAAAAGATAGCAAATTATATGCATGACAATTTTTATGTTATGACAAGCGGTAACACACCGAAATTGTTGTAAAACATTCCCAGTATTTAAAATGTAATAGCCCCGTTTTTGATCGAAGTAGGCTACGTCTTATCGTCATCGTCCAGAGTAGCGTGAAAAACAAGAAACGCTTTAAAGTGCTTACATGCGACATTGACACAACTCTTCTCCATATACACCGTTGGCACAAAAGTGTTACACACAAAAAATAACGGTTCATGTTGCTGTGCACTCACCCACTGGAAGATGAACGGGGGGGGGGATGTTGTTCTGATGGTTGCATATTTGTTTTCGAACTAAAGTAAACAACAAGATTTATAGTCCATGCGAACTAATCTTTTACCATTTATGTCAATGTTCAACGATTCGTTACTAACTCCAAGTTACCAAACTCCCCAAATTCGGCGGCACATCCGATAAAATAATGGAAACACAAATGTTTCTTATTAACCGTTTAATGTTAAGCGTGTTTGAACAACTGTGTAACATGAATTAGTATAATTATTATCAATACTAACTGAATGATGTCTAAATTATGCACACTCAGTTGGGTATCCAAGGGGGGTGTCGGCACCCCTCCTTTTAAAAACGTTTACCGTGGTTTCAACTTGACCAAAACGTTCCGTTTACTAATGTTGGACCATTTATCCAAATCTTGTTATGCCCCTGTGCATACTAATTTAGAGTTAGAGGGGTTTGTTTAACATCCCGGGTGCCGTACCTTGCCCTTAGTTTACAATTTGGAAAAATGTAACAAACTTTTGGGCTACTAAGAATTTTTAATTATGTGACATGTGAAAATTATACCATTCGATTACATACCTGATAAGGATTAGTATTATCATCGTCGTTGTCATTTTCTTGATGGTCAAGTTTGCTAACAAAAAGTAACAAAAAACTAACAAAAGTAGCAAATTTATCAGTAACTATAAAATATCATACTTTGATCATGCCTTTTTGATGACCGAAATAAATGACTTAAATTGAAGAAGAGGTTTGCAGTTTCCCAGTCATATTCATTTACCTGTACATTTGTGGTGCTATAGGTAGAAAGCTATCAGTGTCGGGTTTAGCATTATACTTGTATGCTGCAATATACTTTCGCAAAGAGTAAATTAACGTTTAGTGGCCTATACAAACCTTTGTTAAGCTGACATATTTGGCTTGAACAAATGTGTTTATGCTGGACCGCTTTTAGTTACAACCAAAATTGGCCAAGACATGTTGCATTTTTTTACTGACAGTTGTGTCCGGACCTTGTTTATTTTTACCTTTTGTTTCTGGACCTCTGACAAAACTAATGTTATTTTTACCTTTTGTTTCTGGACCTCTGACAAACTTAGTCTGTAGCTGCATAAAAAGTACACTCACCAGCTGAAAGATGTACCCGATGATTTTGCACTATCAGTTTCATCCTTTTCTTGAACCTGCGGAAAAATAACAAGGTGGTAAAGACCAGTGGTATGATCTAGTTTGATCGCCATCACTAAAAGTATGCCCTTGCTAAATTATGCGCGGGGGGGGGGATTTTCTTCAACCTGCGGAAAAATAACAAGGTGGTAAAGACCAGTGGTATGAGCTAGTTTGATCGCCATCACTAAAAGTATGCCCTTGCTAAATTATGCGCAACAGTTCGGCAATTTTTTTTCAAAGAATGATGTATGCAAGACTGCTTGTATTATTCACTTTTCATCAAAATGTTTAGTTACACCTGTCCAGATGGGGGGGGGGCACAAACGAATCACAGGAAAGCAAATCGTGATTACACTACCATGTATATACTTTTTCCTGTTGTTTGCTATTGCTACAAAAGCCAAATATTTTTTAAATCAAAATTGCTCGTTTTTCTAAGGAAATAAGCTACATCATTTCGCCGCTGTCCTCAACAAGCCTGAAAAAGATGTAACACTTTTACATGCGACATTACTACATGGGCATCGCCTTTCTAATTAAAACGTTTGGCAAAAAATTTTAAGCAAATTACACCCAGAACAAACACTTTAGTCTGGGGGGGGGGGGGGGGGGGGGGGCACAACTTTGGAAGTTTTGTGCTTTTGTGTGGTGTTTCTTTGTCTTTTGACTACTTCTTTAAACCTTTTGGTCTTCGTTGGTTTTTCGCCTTTACATGTGACAAGAAATTTGTGAATAAAGTAGGTTTTTATCAACACAATCAGTTTATTGTCTGGCATCTAGCACAACACTTTCTCAGCACTTTACAATGAAACCATCAACAATATTCTGTGGTATATAGTAAAACCGGCACAAGAAAAATGCAAAATTACAGTAAACTTATTTTAACTGATCCATGCCAAATTTGTAAACTTACTTTCATAGGGGGGGGGGTTCTGGCATCTAGCACAACACTTTCTCAGCACTTTACAATGAAACCACCAACAATATTCTGTGTAAAACTGGCACAAGAAAAACGCAAAATTACAGAAAACTTATTTTAACTGATCCATGCCAAATTTGTAAACTTACTTTCATATTCGAACAATGTAAGAGTGGGTGATTTGGGAGTTTCTTCACCTAATTCTTCATTCAGGGAACACATGTTTTGTTTACAAAAGTCTGAGAAATACTTACATAAATTTGTGATTCTGTCAAAAAATTAAAAAAAAAAGTACTCAGAGCCTCAGTGACTGGTTTTGTATTGCTGCCAGCAACAGTTCACTTTATTGGTTATTTTGCACTTTATTTAAAATAAGTGACAACAATCGATTCATGTTGCAAACTATATGTAGGTAGAATCAATATAGGTTTCAGCGCATTACTGAAACGTTTGTTATGAAGCCATTATCAATTTTAGCTTCTATTTTTTAGCCATTATCATCAACAGGAAACTGCAAATTTTAAACCTAACACTGCAATAAACAAAATAAATATTTGTTATGTAATCCATTTAACGCAAAACGAACTGTATTTACACTTGCTGATTAGTTGTAATGCCCTACATTTATACAATACACAATGCCTGTGGTGCTAATGTAGCAACTTGCACATACAATGACATAACTAGTAGTAAACTTTAACCAACACAATACACTGGGTGGCATGTTTAACAAGAGTCAGCTCAAAGTGACACAAAATACTTGTTTTTGTGAAGAAACTGCCAATTTTGCTTACATTTTGCCATTCAGAATGATTTAAATTGCTAGCAAGTCATTTTAAAGACATCTTATCCAAAGAAAGCAAATATTACAACATGCAAAATTATTCCTAGCTCCCACAAAACCATCTGCTGAATTTGTATTGGTTTAAAAGCATTACCAGTCCTAAATAGTAAATGAATGAACACCACTAAAGCTCGTAAATAACATGTATGTGAAACTTTACAACCTAAATAGTTTCACAAAGTTTCACATCGTACATGGCTTCTTATTAGCATACAAGTTTTTCTCATACGTTATCTCCACCAAACAAAATGCACTTGATTTGTGCTGTTTGAATTAAGATTATTTTGTTTGCAATGTACACATTACACCAGTGAGTGACACCTGAAATTGTTGCTTTTGTAATTAGCAAAGAAGTGTTTACCTCATCAGAATCTGTGCTCAACCTCTACCTTGTGTCACCTAATGACTTTTTAAACGAAATAATGTTTTTTTGCAAATGGTTTGTTTTAACCGACGTTTCAACAGCCTATTCAGGTCAAGATCGAACAGACCGAAGAAAAAAGCACCAAGTCTGTCTTTTCATTGCATCCGTAAAACTAAAAAGGAAAAATTAAAGTCTTCGAATTTACTAATAAACGAAGGAAGTGTATCTACACAACAGTTCACATAGTACGTTATAGCAAATAATTGCTTGCCAGTGCGTTAGAAAAGCTTTCACAAATTAACATTTTCCAACTTGTAATTACTAACTGTGAGAAGTTTTGGCAAAGAAAACATTTTGTTGTGTATAATATTTGGGGGGGGGGGGGGGGGGGGGGGGGGGGGGGGGGGGGGGGGGGGGGGGGGGGGGGGGGGGGGGGGGGGGGGGGGGGGGGGGGGGGGGGGGGGGTTGCAAATGGTTTGTTTTAACTGACGTTTCAACAGCCTATTCAGGTCAAGATCGAACAGACCAAAGTTTTGTTTGTGTTGCAATTAAAAAACGTTTGTTGCCTTCTCATTAGCATATAACACTTACCCTATTAGAATGTAAGTTTCTTTTTGCAAATATGGGGGGGGGGGGGGGGGGGGGGGGGGGGGGGGGGGGGGGGGGGGGGGGGGGGGGGGGGGGGGGGGGGGGGGGGGGGGGGGGGGGGGGGGGTTTAAAAAATAACCTTTGTCCTGTAAAACCTTGCGAATAAGGTTTTTGGATTTTGAGGCTTGCTGCAGCAGACCATTTACATGGACTGTTTAGTGTTAAACTGAGACCAATGCTTTTTTGATTAAAGTTTATAATTTTTTATAGTTTTGAGTTTTTATTAGTTACAAAAATTCATTTCAAGGTTGTACACTACCTTAGAATGCATTTATTGGCTATAATGTACTATGTGAACTGTTGTGTAGATAAACATCCTTCATTTATTTTTAAATTCTTAGTTATAATCATCTACATATTTAATGCATAAATAAGTCAAAGTTTAAAGACTTTTATTTTTCCTTTTTAGTTTTACGGATGCAATGAAAAGACAGACTTGGTGCAGAGGTTGAGCACAGATTCTGTTGAGGTAAATACTTCAATGCTAATTACAAAAGCAACAATTTCAGGAGTCACACAACGGTTTAATGTGTACATTGCAAACAAAATAATCACAATTCAAACAGCACAAATCAAGTGGGGTAAAGTATATTTGGTTGACAGAGACGAATTAGGAGAAAAACTTGTATGCTAATAAGAAGTAATGTACGATGTGAAACTTTTAAGTTGTAAAGTTTTACACACGCATTATTTACCAGCTTTAGTGGTGTTTATTTTTTTTACTACATTGGTTTTGAAGACTGTTTATTGCTTTTGAACTAATACAAACTAGAAGGGACACAAACTATGCAAATCTGATTCAATTTAGATATTGTTTGATGTTTGTCCTATTTAATGTTCATTTTTATGGAAAAGAAGAGGTAAATTGTAGAATGATAAAGTAAAACACAGCCATCGACACCTATAAATAGCAAATTCTACAAGCTGTTCAAATTTATTCAATTCCAACAATGTTTAAAAATCTAACCTGTTTTAGGATGTTAGTGGTGTAACTGATTGCCAATTTGGCCAATGTTCAAAAATTTTGACCACTAGAGGTGATTTTGGCATGGTGTAGAAATTGGTGTAAGTGAAGAGGTCATTGGTCTGTTCATAAGTGTAGGCCAACATTAGGGTTTATCTATTTCCCGCATTTTTTAATTTCCAGGATTTTGCAATTGCTAAATTTAGTTTATTTTTGCTGGAGACCACTAAAGAGGTAGAATTTTGTTAATTAAAACCATATTTGCAATCTTGCTTAACGCAAACAAATTTTAAAACTTACGAAAAACTAGTTTGTTTTTTTAGTACTGCTGGGTAACGCATTTTCGCAAAAATAATTTACATATCTCATTTAAAAACGCTTACTTACTTTATCATTGAAATTACAAAATGTCGTATTTCTGTAACAACCAGCAGAAAAGAAAGTTTTGTTTATGAGCGCAGATCCTGACAGTTACTCAAAGTGGGCCAAGATCTTGAGAACCACTGCAATAGGCTATGTTAAATCGTAACTACATAACGAAGTAACATTCATGTCACCTATACCAAGATTGAAAACAGGTTGAGAATACAGGACAATTTTACCGCCATAGGTCATACTTTAAGGTTTCAAGGAGATGTTGAATGATAGGTGTTCTATAAAAGCTTGATGGTAAAATTTACCACAAACAATACAGACTGAAAAGGTAAAAAACAATCTTCTACATTTATTTAATCATCTAAAGCAGGGGTTCCCAACCTGTGGTATGCTAAGGTTTTTCAGGTGGTACACGAGTAGCTTTCGTTTTTTTCACAAAAACATGGATTCACACTTTTGTATTTGCTTCGACCGATTGATGGTCAGCAACCAAAACCAAAATCGCATTGAGTTTAGTTGTGGTGCTTTAGTGTTATTTTAGTAGGCCAATGCTAGTCTTCTGAACAAAATATGATACGATTAAATAAGTTGTTCAGCAAGAAGTGGTACGCATGGCAGTACAAAGCGTCCAAGTGGTACAAGATCGTGAAAAGGTTGGCAACCCCTGATCTAAAGCAAAACGTCTATCACAACTACCAGTATCAGCTCTTCTACAAATGCAGAAAAACCTAGAGTGGTGGCTTTCTGATATACTATCATTTTATATATTCTATACGATATTTACCAATTTACTATACACATTATTTGATCTACACATATGATTGTTTTGGTAAACAAAAACGAATGGGTCCCCACATGCATGTGTGTGCAGATTTATGGTAAAAAATGTTGCAGTTATTTTTAGACTCTTAAGGGCAAATTATTAGAAAGTATTAACCCCACATTAAAAAAAGGTTTATGTTTTGGGGGCCTGTGGGTGAACCGCTGGGTTATTCGGGGATAAATTNTTAAAAAGAACAAAAAGTAATAATTTTAATTGATTCTCTTGCTTTGACCCAAATATTGTGGTCCAAGGTCAGGTTCCAAACACATTTTTTTTCTAGAAAGCTGTAACAGTTGTGTTACAGACACTTTTGACACCGTTTTCAATAGCACGCAGTCCTTGGTGTTCAACAACACCGTTTAACCTAATTTATACATGCCTTGAGTATTGATTCCTAAATCGATTGCAAAAAACGCTACGTTATGACGAAAGAAAGTTCTGAACTGTGTTAGTGATACCTACTAGTTGACCTTAAGTAAATCCGTGGTGATTCTAAACAGTTGACAGCACTAATGATTGCAGCAGAGTGTGGCCACAAGGAAACCATGACGGTCTTATTAAAAAAGCAGGTAAGAAACAAAAGACAGACATCCTTTTTTCTTTTTTATTACTTGTTTGTTATTTTTACTTACATTTGAATGGATACAAACAAAAAAGATTCAAAAAGAAAAACAAAAAGATTCAATCAGGATCGCTGAACACTTCACTACATTATGCTACGATTAATGGATATTGTGCTATTGTCAAAGTAAAGTTGCTGGTTTAACCAGTTGGTCCACAATTAGGCACTTTAATTTCTATTTAATTTCTAAATATACTTTTAGCAATTGCTTGATGCTGGAGCTGTTATTGATGCAAAAAATGAAAACGATTAAACTCTGCTTCATCTTGCCGCTGAAAGTGGAGAGTGAGGTATTGTTCTAGAGCTTCTTGAAAGAAGCCATGAAATTGTCTACACTACTGACTCAAATAGAAATACTCCACTTCATCTTGCTGCCTTCAATGGAAGAACTGAAGTTGTACGGGAGCTTATCCATTTTGGAGCTGAAATAAAAGCTATGTGAGTACAGAATAAGAGTTTTCAGACAACATAGGTAGTAGAGGCCTGGTGTTCATTTTTAGTTGAATTTTTGTTACTTAATTGTTAAGATGGGTTTAAGTTCCTTTGGACTTGTTGCAAAGTGATAATACACTAAATTGTTAAGTATGGTGCAGCCAGGCATAATGTAATAACAATTCGTACACTTACTGCACTTTTATTATAAAGCAAACACCATTTCAATAACCTATTTAATATACCTTTGTCATGATTATGACACACAGAGAAGCACAGCATTATTATACAAAAGTAGGGGTAAAAGCTTATACACCTACAAAATGACACCAAATATTATGCTGATAAAGCATCTGATATAGGACATCAACATATCCGTTGATCTGTACTAAAACTGCTGTAGATATATGTTTGTGAAAAATATATAACTCTAATGCCCATTTGTTTCCCACAGAAATAATGAGCATTATATGCCTATCAACTGTTGTGCATTTGCTGGAATGCACAAATCTGCTGCTGTTTTGCTGGAGGCTGGTTCCCCTGTCAATCATCCAGGAAAAACAATGGTCATTCCTTTACAACTTGCTTGTCACAAGGGGCACACTGAGATGGTCAAAAAGCTTCTGAAGTAAGTTATTTGTAGTTTGTTTGAAGTTTGGGTACAGTATGCCATAGAAAAATTAAAGAATACCAATTAACTTTTGTTGGCCACAAATTTATACTATTGCAGTGTCATAAAAATATTTGTTCAACATAGGGGGGGGGGGGGGGGGGGGGGGGGGGGGGGGGGGGGGGGGGGGGGGGGGGGGGGGGGGGGGGGGGGGGGGGGGGGGAATGAAGGTGTTTTCTGACCCTGCAAATTTTGACAGATGGGATGCTGATGTCACTCACCGATGATTTGATGGAAAAAATGCTTTGGATTGTGCTATTGTTTCTGGAAATACTTCATGTGCTCAAGCAATTATAGAAGAAAAAGGTTGGTAAAAGGCTTTAAGAAACAAAACGATTGATATGACTAATGGTAATTACGCATCTAGATTTCACTCGTTTTTTTTTTCGTTTTTTCTGCCATCAAGTTTGTCCATACACTTTTCTTTGATGGATTTGAATGAATCTATCACAGATGGTAGATATGGTCATGTAGATGTGCCTTTTGGTTTGTTTGACCTAATAGCCCCAGTGTTTCCCCAATAGCTCCCTAAAATGGGTAAATTTTAAACATTGTTTAAATTGTAAACGCTAGATCATCAGCACATAAATAGTATTCTAAGGGGGGCCCAGAAATTGACTTGCACCAGCATATTTTTTTTCTCTCCAGGGCCCTGCTTCCTGTCAATTAGATGGGTAGAGAAACCGCCAATTTAGGAAAAAGTGCTTTGCCGCATAACGCGTCGTTTTAAACGTCGTGTGACGTCATAACGACGTCATTAGGGATTTCCCCCAAAAAAATTGTTGGACCCCACCCTTTAAAAATTNCCAAAAAAATTGTTGGACCCCACCCTTTAAAAATTTCTGGATACGCCCCTGAGTGCATCTAACAATTACAAACTGAGATGTTAATATGTGTATCTCAGAACAAGTTATGATGTTGATTGAATTTTAATAAACGAATGAACTATATATGACGTGCTAAATTAATCCTTTCTTGTTGTTTCATTACAAATAATATTTTGATTTTGCAACTATTTTAATGGTGTGAAACAATGTATCTAATCCTACATATCAATTGCATACCAATCCAACATAACAAATCTAATCATACAGAAAAAAATGTTTACTTGCCACT
>QLIY01001068.1:45774-56076 GCA_003260075.1 Phallusia mammillata | reverse complement strand
ATCCGTTCAAGAGATGACAACTCGTGCCAGAGCAGTTGATTTAGTTCCGGTTATAATTCAAACTTTGTCGTTGTTTGGTGTCACTATGTCGCAAGTTTATACACTAACGGTAACCACTGATAATGGCAGTAATATGGTAAAAAGCGGTTGTTTGCTACGTGATCTTGAAGAAGATGAACAGAACAGCAGTGACGAAGAAAATGATGACAGTGATTGGCAAATTCCCGGAACCGACAGACAATTGCTTCAAGAAATAGAAATGTGTTTGTTACAAACAGATACGCCTAGAGGTGAGCCAATTTCGGTGAGATGTGCTGTACATACGCTATAGTTAGCTATTTTAGACGCCTTGAAAGATTATGTTGTAAACAACGCGATTGTTAAGGTAAGGGCTGTGGCTAAAATTCTCCGAAAACCAAATGTTCGTTTAGCTCTCAAACACAGAAAGCAAAAAATGGCTGTTCTTGATGTTGAAACAAGATGGGGCTCTACATACATAATGTTTCGTGGTATCCTAGACTTGCGAGACATAATTGACGAAATAAACACACAAGAGTCCCTGTTGCAGGACTTTGCTTATCAGAATCGGAATGGAACAATGGGGGGGGGGGGTGGGGCTCTACATACATGATGTTCCGTGGTGTCCTAGACTTGCGAGACACAATTGACGAAATAAACACGCAAGGTGTTCCTGTTGCAGGACTTTGCTTGTCAGAATCGGAATGGAACAATGTACGTCGCATTGTTGATGCATTGAAACCGGTGTTCGACGTAACCAAGATTTTACAAACCCGAAATATTGCTGGAGGGGAGTGGTATGCCCACTGGATTAAACAAAAGACACAATTATCTGATTATGATAATCCTCTTGCAAGAAGTATGTATTGCCAACAATATGAGAAGCAGGGAAAAGTGTTTGCTTGGAAACGCAGCTCTACTTGCTTCAGTATATGTGGATCCGAGGTACCGTTGTCTTCTCTCAGCTTCCGAAAAGGGCGTCGCAAGAGCACAGCTGCACGAGATGTAGTCAAAACTAAAAAAAGTTACAGACGACAGTCAACTTGAAATGAGTCCAGTCGCCAGCACTTCTAGTGAGCAAAAGAGCCCGGAAGGGAACCAAAGAGCTGGGAATAGACGATTTAATTCAGAAGATGACCTTATTGAAAAGTTGTTGAAAGCAAAAGATTTGGAGCAAAATAGTTACTGAAACCTGCCCAAGGCGACCGAGTTCAATGACGCCCTCGACGTGTGCGAACAGTCCAAGCGGGTTGACAACAAGGAAGTTTTCAGTCTTTTTCAGTATTGGAACAACAGCTCTTCTATAATGAAAGCAGTGGCACAAGTGGCAACGGGGCTACCAGTTACACAGGTTTCGGTAGAGAGATCATTTTCTGGGCCTAAACTGATTCTGGAAGCCAAACGCAAACCGCATGAAAGGGGACATTATTGGCGCAATTATGTTATTGCGAAATAACGTGTGATGTTTGTGGCAACAATAAATCCAATTTCACTCCCCTTCACTCCGTGTTTGTGCGGTTTGTTTTTGGTAGAGAAAGCACAAGGACCGAAATACCGAAAAATACCGTTATAAATTTATTTCGGTCAGACCGGAACGAAATGAAAATATGGTCCAGAACGAAATAAATAAATTCCTCAGAACGAATAACGTCATTATGTTTCGTTGCGTTCCGGTATGAAACACTGCTTATAAGGACGCACTTCCGCAACTATTTTAAGATCAAGGCTGATTTGTACAGGTTATAATGTTTTTAAAGTTACTTTAAGAAAATTGATTTAGTTCTGCAGGTTTTTACAGTTTTTTATTAAAACTTAAATTGAAGAAATTAAAACTGCAGAACTAAAAACCGAATACACGTGTGTGCTATGTTATGCGTACAACAAGCAACATGCAACCTATCGTATTCCGCAGCAAAATACTACAACCACTATTTTCCTGCAAAGTATGCGGCTACACCGCCACCAACGCCACCAACAACTGCGCCAACACCTGTACCAATAGGTCCAAAAAAACTTCCCACTGCTGCACCAGCTGCGGCTCCACCAATTACCCCGAGACCGGTACCGACAACTAACATTTTCAAATTTGCATCGTTTTGTTTCTTAAAACTGTTGTAGACAACAAGGATCTCCTCTTCACATCGATTTTGAAACTCGTCCGCCATGGATGGACACACTTCTCTCAAACTATCGAACTTTTTCTTTGCGTTTTCAAAGTGTTTTTTGTGTATTTCCTCCAGTCGTGAATTCGTATGTTTTTCAGCTCGGCATTCCTAAAAATAAAAAACCCTGAAAAAGTATCTTTTTTGAGGCACTCAAAGTATTTAAGTGCCCCACTAAGGGGGGGGGGTTTTTTTCCTACACAGTATGCGGCTACACCGCCACCAACGCCACCAACAACTGCGCCAACACCTGTGCCAATAGGTCCCAAAAAACTTCCCACTGCTGCACCAGCTGCGGCTCCACAAATTACCCCGAGACTAGTACCGGCACCGACAACTAACATTTTCAAATTTGCATAGTTTTGTTTCTTGAAACTGTTGTAGACAACCAGGATCTCCTCTTCACATCGATTTTGAAAATCGTCCGCCATGGATGGACATACTTCTCTCAAACTATCGAACTTTTCCTTTGCGTTTTTAAAGTGTTTTTTGTGTATTTCCTCCAGTCGTGAATCCGTATGTATTTCAGCTCGGCATTCCTAAAAATAAAAAACCCTGAAAAAGTATCTTTTTTGAGGCACTCAAAGTATTTAAGTGCCCCACTAATAAAAGCATGCAGATTATATTTTATTAACTCAAACAAACCCTATATTTATCAAATTACTAATAACATTCGCATAATAGTAATAACTGAGTTTTTTACAGCGTCCATATTTTTGGAATACTCTTGTTTAGCTTTCTGCAAAGTCATCTCAGCATCATCTCGTAGACGTTTCTGTAATGAGACAAAATTGGGACTTATATGATTTTCACGATACGCAATACATGCAAATTATAGTGACCTTACTTTGTGATCTTCGTTTCTCCTGCAAGCCACCTGATAATGGTCACCGATATCATTTGTCAGCTTTGCCTTCAGGTGATTAAATTCATCAATGGGACTGTTGTCACCATTACCAAAGTCTTTAAGTGATTTTGACTTTGCAGTCTCGTGAAGTGTTTTTAAATTATCGTTGTAACTCTCAGTGTCCTGTCACATGACAAGGTGTATGCATTACTTTTAGTAAAAAGTAGAATGAGAAAGTTGGTAAAACTAACCTTATCAATTTGTTTCATGTACTGAATGAAGACTTCGTACTTTTTACCTTCAAGGCGAATAATTGCATCTGTCTATGAAATGCACGATCTGTTGGAATTTCCTTAATGGTTTGTAAACCTTTTTTGCAGTAATTTATGACTAGAATCAGCCCTGAAGCATTCATACAGACCAGCAATCACGGCACACTCAAAAGTAAATCACAGTACGCCAGGACTATTAGAGGCGTAATACCGAATCAGCCGGTCACCAAAGCATTCCCGTACGACAAGACTTATTTGAAGACTTTATGTACAGTACCCAGTTAGGTTATGAATTTGTGTTCATCTTATTACTGGTCAATCTGGCGATCCCCTACTACGAAGAGTATTTGATTCGACTTTCGACGGCCTCATCAAGGGCAAGCGCGCGTCCCGAAAAGGCTCCTGTCGTTGGTTTGAACAGACCAGATTTTTCCAGCTTGCGCCTTGCCATATGGAAATGCTTAGTGGCCGGCTGGTTCGGTACAACGCCGTTAATAAGGCCAGGCGTACCCTGAGTTTTTGGTTATATTACTACAACATACAATCCAAAAATGTATTTTGCCATATATTTGTGTCTAAACATCAAACCAACACATACGGATGTTAAAAACAAAAACTCTTTGCTCGACTAACGGAACCGTTTACTGCCCAAACCTGATATCTTGTTTTTAATAGACCTAGATAGTAATTTTGCACCAAATTAGTGTTTACTTTTGTAAAAAATTTTGTACCTTATGTCCCTTATTAAGTTGTTTGAACGACCCAAACTCTCGAGAAATAAATTCATCAAACTGTGTTGTACAATGTTCAGCAAACGGAGCCATATCTTTTTTAACAAGAAACATATTTTTATCAGCCTCTTCTTTACTCTTAACATGGGCTTGATCAAGTGCATTTTCGTCGAGATATCCTTCTTCACAGATCTAAATCGTAAATAGAAAAGTATAGCGTTTCACAACAAGTATACTTTACAAGCTCAACAATCAAATTCATGATTTCCCATATCCACTGAATTTACAACAGGTATAGTCCCATTTGATAAATTTAATTAGTTCATCATGTATTTGATATAAATGCCACAGCATCCTAGGGTGCGTCCACGGCAGAACACTAAAAGATTCGTGGCTAAAGAGATAATCTTCACTCCAGTGATAGTAAAGTTGTACCGAACAAACAAGTATCACCACCAAGGCGCAGAATGTACTATTAGTAATAGAAAACTTCGTTTGTGCTATTTTCTGACTGTAATGTTTTCATGTTGCGCGCTTTTTTGAAAACTTTAAGTTAAAAAACCTGTGATGTCATTTCGCCCGTAAAACAAAGTTGTCGTTTTCTCCCATAGAGAAGGGCGTTTTCAATTTACCTGCCTGTTTATGGCATACAGGAAAATTTAAGAATCATTCTTTTAAACGTATTTGTTTTCTTTTTTCTAGACAAACTCATAAAATCTTTTGCGATTATCTGTTTTCATCAACAAATAAAAACTTGATTTTTTACGTTTTCTGTTTGGTACCTGTCAAGTGCTGGATGAAATACGATCTAACGAATGATATGCGTATCAATAATGCGTTTTACTTAGATTAATACTATTTTGTTTGGCTTAGGGAAAAAAGAGAATAAAAAACAAATTCAGGGTAAACGATAAAAAAGATTTAGTTTACTACTTATTAAAATGTACAAATATTTTTAGAGGTTACATTTTTTTGCAAGTGAATGCCTTGCTCATTTAAAACTGGTTTCGCTTCTCCAGCAAGGAATGATTATATTTGGACAATTATAACTTGTATAGTTACCCGTTTCATTAACTGTGAATATTTTGCCTTTGATTCCATTAGTATCATGTCTGCTTTTATTTTCATTGTTTTCTGAAAATAATGTTTTTAAAATCAAAAGGACTAACCGTCTTTTTAGANTATTTGTGTCTAAACATCAAACCAACACATACGGATGTTAAAAACAAAAACTCTTTGCTCGACTAACGGAACCGTTTACTGCCCAAACCTGATATCTTGTTTTTAATAGACCTAGATAGTAATTTTGCACCAAATTAGTGTTTACTTTTGTAAAAAATTTTGTACCTTATGTCCCTTATTAAGTTGTTTGAACGACCCAAACTCTCGAGAAATAAATTCATCAAACTGTGTTGTACAATGTTCAGCAAACGGAGCCATATCTTTTTTAACAAGAAACATATTTTTATCAGCCTCTTCTTTACTCTTAACATGGGCTTGATCAAGTGCATTTTCGTCGAGATATCCTTCTTCACAGATCTAAATCGTAAATAGAAAAGTATAGCGTTTCACAACAAGTATACTTTACAAGCTCAACAATCAAATTCATGATTTCCCATATCCACTGAATTTACAACAGGTATAGTCCCATTTGATAAATTTAATTAGTTCATCATGTATTTGATATAAATGCCACAGCATCCTAGGGTGCGTCCACGGCAGAACACTAAAAGATTCGTGGCTAAAGAGATAATCTTCACTCCAGTGATAGTAAAGTTGTACCGAACAAACAAGTATCACCACCAAGGCGCAGAATGTACTATTAGTAATAGAAAACTTCGTTTGTGCTATTTTCTGACTGTAATGTTTTCATGTTGCGCGCTTTTTTGAAAACTTTAAGTTAAAAAACCTGTGATGTCATTTCGCCCGTAAAACAAAGTTGTCGTTTTCTCCCATAGAGAAGGGCGTTTTCAATTTACCTGCCTGTTTATGGCATACAGGAAAATTTAAGAATCATTCTTTTAAACGTATTTGTTTTCTTTTTTCTAGACAAACTCATAAAATCTTTTGCGATTATCTGTTTTCATCAACAAATAAAAACTTGATTTTTTACGTTTTCTGTTTGGTACCTGTCAAGTGCTGGATGAAATACGATCTAACGAATGATATGCGTATCAATAATGCGTTTTACTTAGATTAATACTATTTTGTTTGGCTTAGGGAAAAAAGAGAATAAAAAACAAATTCAGGGTAAACGATAAAAAAGATTTAGTTTACTACTTATTAAAATGTACAAATATTTTTAGAGGTTACATTTTTTTGCAAGTGAATGCCTTGCTCATTTAAAACTGGTTTCGCTTCTCCAGCAAGGAATGATTATATTTGGACAATTATAACTTGTATAGTTACCCGTTTCATTAACTGTGAATATTTTGCCTTTGATTCCATTAGTATCATGTCTGCTTTTATTTTCATTGTTTTCTGAAAATAATGTTTTTAAAATCAAAAGGACTAACCGTCTTTTTAGATCAGGGGTCGGCAACCTTTTTGCACTGCGGACCGTTGTTAAAAGCGCATTTTTCTTGTTACCGGCTCGCGGACCAGCCAAAAAACAACAAATATTGAGCAATAAAAACGCTTGTATTAGTTTATTATCCCAGGAATGCGTGAAAATTTTTAAAACCGTTTAACCTGAAAATCATACGACCCGGTAACGAGCTTTTTGCGGACCGGTACCGGGCCGCGGCCTGGCGGTTGCTAACCACTGATAAATTCGGTCTAGAAAACCCAGATGCATTTGTATTTGTTTTACCTTAAGATCGTGGTTTTTTTCGGACAGTACCAGATAGTAATCCTTTAAATCACTCTCTAACTTCTTTTTCAGAGAATCCAAATCTTTCTTTAGTAAATCATTGTTGCTTTCTACGAATGCACGTATTGTTTCTGACTCCTCGTGTTTGTAAAGGAGTTTCAGTTTTTCGTCGTCTAGGTATTCTTTTGTTTTCTGTTCAAACACATATTTGCCTTAATTTATCGACAAATTGAAAATCTGATTGTGTGTATGAAACAGAAAATATAACAACTTTACAGCAGTTGTTTGTAAAGTGTTGCTGGAAAGATGTTTAAAAGCTTACTTCTTAAATAACATTGAGTTACCTGGAATGAAGGTGCTTACATAGTTTCTCCCTAGTGGTTTCAATTTCGTTTTACACAGACGTAGTTAATATTACCTAAAAAAAACTTTAGCATACTTACACCATTCATCGTTTTTTGAAATTCTGTTACAACCTTTCTCATGTGAATATTTTTTTCACCGATCACCGCTTTCTGATAAATATAAAACTGTTGGTTTGGGGCGTTACTTGTGGCATAGTAGAAGTGGATTTAACGTTATTTTAGTATAGTATTACAAAAAAGATGTATCGTATAAAATATAGAAACAATGTACGTTTTTAGAACATGGTGATGGTGTTTACCCCTTTTCGATCATTGTCCGATGCAAATTTTAAAAACTCCGTTTCGGCAAATTCGTTTAATTCCTCAAGTTGTGGAATAATTTCATCTTGGGGAATCTGTGTTGTTGCCATTTGAAACATACTACCAGCGCAGGTTAAATATTCTTGATGGGCTTTCGTCAAAAACTCCTTTGAAAGGTAACTTCCTTTTGTCGCCTATCAATAAAAATTAGGATGAAAAACCAAAACGCACATTTTTCTTTCTTTTCTTGTTGCAGTAAAAAGACACAGTTTTGGGTGGAAAAAACCGTTTTAAAATCGGAGCGCATAGAACCAAAATGGGCATGCATTTAAAAAAAATCTCACCGTTTGCATTGAAGTTCGATAACTATCCACAGCCGCGTGGAATGCGTTTAAAATCTTAGATTCCTCTAATTTCTAAACAAAATCGTTAAAAGAAATTGACAAACGCATAATAATTACTAGTACTTTTTTCTGTTCATTCGTTTCGAAGTATTTTTGTCTATCATTATTAATATGATCCATCAAATGCTTTCTTTGACTTTCCATTTCTTCAGTATTTTTGCCACAGGTAATTGCATCAAACTGTTGTAGTGACACTGTTTGAGCATTCAAGTGAGCTTGATCGAATTCATCACGCCGAAGCAGATTAAGACAGTTCTGAAAGTATTAACGCGGACGTATATTATATTACAGAATGTCATAAGAGCAAAAATATGTCGCTCGTTGTAATGTATATGAAACAAATGTATGTTATGTGTACCAACGCGTCTTACGATTTGTCAAGTTTACGTATTTCTACTAAAAAAACAAGCACCATAGCGTTCAAAATATTTCAGCATTAACAAATTACACAAGTTGTTAAATTTCACGCAGCACGAAAACTGTGTCAAAATTTCAGTTACCTTATCCATTTGTCTTTCGTATTTTGATAAAACCTGAAAAGACAGTTCCACCAGTTTTCTACGCAACTCCTCCTGCAAATAAAAAGCAAAACTATGAGCCTGCACCATTTTTTGACTGGTCATATTGATCTTTAAACTACCAACATCCGAAACTTTTTTTACTGGTTATAAGCTATAGTATCAATTAGTCACCCAGGCGCAATGACAAGTTCATCAAGGCTTTCAAACTTAATTTAATATGCACATCGTAACCTATATTAGGAAGCAAGCCACGCATCTACTTATGCTATGCGATTTATCTATTAAGTTGGCACTTGTGAAATTGAATTTATTATCTTTCATAACAACTGCTAACACAGCCTGCGTAAAATGCAGTTAAGGTGGTACTCGGGAGGGGGGGGGGGCATCTATCAAGTTGGCACTTGTGAAAGTGAATTTATT
Source organism: Phallusia mammillata (assembly GCA_003260075.1). NCBI lineage: Eukaryota > Metazoa > Chordata > Ascidiacea > Phlebobranchia > Ascidiidae > Phallusia > Phallusia mammillata. The sequence continues at coordinate 47,224 of QLIY01001068.1, read as the reverse complement.
ATCTTTCATAACGACTGCTAACACAGCCTGCGTAAAATGCAGTTAAGGTGGTACTCGGGAGAAACTCAGAATGCTAAAATATTAAATGTGACGTTTGATGCACTACCGAAATTTCCTAAATATTACATAGTCTTAAAATGGTTACGGTATAAATTGTCAAACTGTGAGAGGGTCGCATAAATTCGCCTCGAGACAGGTGTCGTTGCAAACAGCAACAAAACCGTAATAGTGTCTCTTCAAGGTGTCTACACTGTAGACTCTACACCAGTGGTTCTTAACCTTTTTGGTGTGGTTTCCCACTAAAGTAAATCACCAAGTTCAAATTTCCTCCTCTGTTATTTTTATGGTGATGTTTTGTGCTCAACATTAACAAATTTTTTTTACTTTGATCGAAATAATTGAAGCGAAGCGATTTGGTTGGGACCTTAAAGGTATACTGCAATCTTATTTAGTTTGAATAGTTATTTCGCGAGAAAGTAAAATGGAATTTTGTGGAATTTCGAAAAATCCCGTGTGCTTGCGTTAGTCATTTATTGCATCACAATAAACAGATCAAATGCATTTATTTGCGAACAATAACAGGGTCATTGATACTTTTAGTAATTTCTGTGACGTAACAAACGATTTTTGGATTCTTAATCTTACATGTTGTTGCGGAAAATATTGTATTAAATTAATTTTCAACGGTTAATTTTAACCTACGGGCCCTAGTTTGGTGACTTCTGACTCACATAATTTCCCTCTAAAAACATTAAATTTCCCACTAGTGGGAAATTTCCCACCGGTTAAGAACCACTGCTCTACACCGTCTACAGGATATAAACAACCCAGGTGCCAGTCCTATAACGATTAGGAGCTTGGACGGTTGTGAGCTATCAAGGAAGTTTGGCACATATTATCCGATTTAACTTAAATGGTACCTTTCAGCGAATATATGATTGGTCGTCATACAGCGACCAAGACCCGCAGAGGTTGAAAATGACAAGGAATCTTACGTACCCGCTTGCGTGAGTTTAGTTTTTTGTACTGTTGATATTCTTGTTCCATCCAAAGCATTAAATCATCGCGGTAACCAGCGCCTATGACTTGTGGAAAATGTGATGTTTTCTGGTTGTATGTGTTAAGAACATCCTCGGAACACTTTTGTTTAATATTTGGTAACAAATCTTCTTTAGTGTAAGGTTCGCTACTGGCCTGTAAATGAAAAATACGTTGATTGATTTGTTTTCGCAAAAGTGGCACCTGAATCGATAGTATTAGAGGCGCTTACCGAAGTTACCGAATTGTAAATTTAATTTCGAACGAATTTCAATTGTAATGTTTAGATCTTACGTTGGTATTGTAACGATTAGGTTTATCAAAAATGCAGTGTTTCGAAGAGATGACAATAGTATTTATGGTTTGACATTAATCTTTTCTGTTGGTAAACATAGTTTTAAATCTGTTTCAG
>QLIY01001068.1:0-45078 GCA_003260075.1 Phallusia mammillata | reverse complement strand
TTTCAACGGTTAATTTCAACCCACGGGCCCGAGTTTGGTGACTTCTGACTCACATAATTTCCCTCTAAAAACATTAAATTTCCCACTAGTGGGAAATTTCCCACCGGTTAAGAACCACTGCTCTAACCCGTCTACAGGATATAAACAACCCAGGTGCCAGTCCTATAACGATTAGGAGCTTGGACGGTTGTGAGCTATCAAGGAAGTTTGGCACATATTATCCGATTTAACTTAAATGGTACCTTTCAGCGAATATATGATTGGTCGTCATACAGCGACCAAGACCCGCAGAGGTTGAAAATGACAAGGAATCTTACGTACCCGCTTGCCCCCCCCCCCATTTCCCACTAGTGGGAAATTTCCCACCGGTTAAGAACCACTGCTCTACACCGTCTACAGGATATAAACAACCCAGGTGCCAGTCCTATAACGATTAGGAGCTTGGACGGTTGTGAGCTATCAAGGAAGTTTGGCACATATTATCCGATTTAACTTAAATGGTACCTTTCAGCAAATATATGATTGGTCGTCATACAGCCACCAAGACCCGCAGAGGTGGAAAATGACAAGGAATCTTACGTACCCGCTTGTGTGAGTTTAGTTTTTTGTACTGTTGATATTCTTGTTCCATCCAAAGCATTAAATCATCGCGGTAACCAGCGCCTATGACTTGTGGAAATTGTGACGTTTTCTGGTTGTATGTGTTAAGAACATCCTCGGAACACTTTTGTTTAATATTTGGTAACAAACCTTCTTTTGTGTAAGGTTCGCTACTGGCCTGTAAATGAAAAATACGTTGATTGATTTGTTTTCGCAAAAGTGGCACCTGAATCGATAGTATTAGAGGCGCTTACCGAAGTTACCGAATTGTAAATTTAATTTCGAACGAATTTCAATTGTAATGTTTAGATCTTACGTTGGTATTGTAACGATTAGGTTTATCAAAAATGCAGTGTTTCGAAGAGATGACAATAGTATTTATGGTTTGACATTAATCTTTTCTGTTGGTCCCCCCCCCCATAGTTTTAAATCTGTTTCAACCCCCCTTCCCCTGTGGTAGAAAGTCTGCGTTACTAAAATAAGAAAAGAGGGACTTGCTTCTTCAAACTCAGCTTTGTACATTTTCTTTGCTGCATCAACGGATTCTCGACACCGGAGTCCCCCCCCCCCCCCCCCCCCCCCCCCCCCCCCCCCCCCCCCCCCCCCCCCCCCCCCCCCCCCCCCCCCCCTGTTCCTAAAAAAAATCATTGTTATTAATCACCAACAATTTAATCACCATTTAAACAAAACAGCCAGCAACATAAGTCAACTTTTTTAATCGGTTAACAACGCTTACCAGCATCACGATGTTAGATTGCTTATATATTACTCTAAAGTCATGTTCTAATCCATCTTCCAAGTATTTCAAGTGTGTGGTTATAAACTTTTTGTTTCCAAACTTTGGTTTTTTGTTAAATGATTCCACAACTCTATTTTTCACTTGCGTGTGAACGGTTTCTAGATCTTTATCACACAAATAGGTTTTGCATGCCTGCAACATGTCAGTTAATATTTGGAGTTTATATTGATTGTTATAGATGATATACTGTACCTCATTCATGTCAGCTCGGTAGGAATCGTTACATTCTTTGATAATGCTTAAAATGTTTGCTTTAGCCGTAGCCTGCATAAAAATATATGTATACATAAAGAATCTTATTAGCGGTTAGCTAATTTGTACAAATTTTTTAAATCATCGCAAGACTATGTCATTGTACACATTTTTGTTCCACAGTCTTTTCAGAAAATTTGTTTTTGTTGATAATTAAATACCAGCCCTGGCTTACTAAAATAGAAAATGTATAAAAAGTCTTGTTTATTACCTGCATAATTGTTCCAATTTCAGGCAGTTCGCCACTTCCAAAAACTCCGAAGTAGGCGAGAAAATAATTCATTACATCATTTCCAGTCACTGTTTTACCGTTGATTCTTTTTTGTACAAGATTTTGGTTTGTAAAAAGCTTGTGTACCAATATATCTGCCGTGTTTAGGAACTCAGTGTCGATGTCTAAAAATAAGACAAGCAAAGAGAGGTGTAGGGGTGGCCGAGCTTTATTTTGACTTTTTGAAACTGCGTACAATGTTTATTTACGACGTTGAATATCAATAAATTTTAGTTTGATCTAAAGTGCATTTGTTGCCGAAAGAGGGCGGAAGCCAGTCCAAAAAAACACAAGTGCTGACAAAATGTCCGAAAAAATACCACGGCAACATGCGACTGACCAGCGAATTTGTCGGACGACATGCCGTTTCAAGTAATTTGTGATGATTCAATGAACTCAGGAGAAGAAAACAACCAAACGTTTCTAACTTTGCACATTATCCCTTGAATGGACTGAGTTAGGGCGGTACACGGCACAAAGTTTAACTTGTTCAACTTAGCTTAGAGTACTCAGCTTTAAATGTGACTTATGGTGCTCGAAAATTTTCTAGTTATTACATAGCGGTAATTTGATTACGGTTTAAAGTAGCGTATGTTGCAAGTATTATAAGTGTTTTTACTGACCGAGCCTTAGCAAATAAGTTAGATAACTTGTAAAATAGTTCAGTAAGACGCACAAATCAGCACTTATTATAAGGATGATCGACAAGCCGATATAAGTATCAAGAAAAGTCTTGATTTATTGTAATAAAAAGCGCGAGGCATCCTTACGGAGCATTAAGAACTCATGGGACGACAGTAATTGTTACATGGACCTCATAGTCCAGGTTGAATGGCCTGTTTCATTTAAATATTAGAGCTAAAGAGGGTGCGTAGCACTGTTTAGAAAAACAACAACATTATACGCAAAAACTAAGGTATAATGAAGCGTCATCATTGCTTAAGTCAGGGGCTCCCAACCTTTTTACGATCCCGTACCACTTGGACGCTCTGCACTGCCACGTGTACCACCATAGAGCACCACTTCTTACAGAACAACTAATTTGTTCGAACCATATTTTATTCAACACTAGCTTAAGCTACAAAACAGTAGATGATATCTATCAAGAGCAATCATTTGACATAATTACCGCCCACTGTGCCACAGCGGTGTTCGGCTTTTCATATAGCAACTATGCTTTTTGTTAGTGCCTTGTTTATGACGTCAAACACACAATTGTCTACCAGTGAATGTTTGTTCATTGGTGCGTACATAGCGAATATGAAAAATATTGAATAAATGGTTATCTCAGGATATAAGGCAGCAACAACTGGCCAAAACATTTTTTTAAACGTTGCTATTCAATGACAAACGTTGCAGCAACGTTTTGCAGTTTACAACTAAATATTATCTCAAACATATTGTTTTATCTAAATTATGACAAACTTTGCATTCTGCGGGAGGTTTGTTGGGCTTCGAGTTCTTGTAACATAAAGTGACGTCATATTTTACGTTCGCCATCTTGTATTTTTGTAAAACCCGGCGCCTATGCTCACACACTTACACGACCGTCTCTTATTTTTTAAATACCTAATTTTGAATATTTTAAATACCTTTTTACTTGAGATTGTTACCCTGCTTTGCTCCACGCACTGCCACTTTATTACCAGGATAAGGCATTAAACAACAAGAGACGTCCTCAAACGACTGAATGATGTTATCCCTCACAGAACTCAAGTCCTTGTGCTTATGTTTTGGTTGCATTTGAAAAACTTCGTTTAAATACTTTTGACCACCATCAAAATCATATGAAAAGTCTGGATCTGGCCAATCGCGAACGAGAAACATGAGTTTCTAAGCACAAATAAAATATTCGAAAAATCTACCTAAAAGTTTAAAAATCTACAAAAATGACGCAACACTAAATATCACTAACCTGAAATGGTTTTTCGTGACGGTCTTTCTGTTTGCTTTGAGCAAGCTTTCCATAATCAGTAAATAGCTAAAAAAATAGTACTTCTCTGTGAACCCAGTAGGTGCAATAATAGACATAAAATGGCTTCGTGAGATAATGGGTTAAAACTAACCGATTTTTTAAACTTTACTGCGCCATTTAATTTATTTATTTCTGCATATGGTCGACTTTAACAAACAAACTTACTTGAAGATGTTGAAGTGAGTCTTCTTGAACTTGCTGAGATACATTGTATATTTGCACTGAACTAATCAAAGTACTAAGTGCAAATATTACAGCACAACTGGCCATTGGTGACTTGGGATCAAACGAACCCTGAGTATCCATCAGAAATATGGCCACCTGTAGTGAACAATTAGTACTTGTAACTAACCTATAAATGTGACCAATTTACTGCACATTGTTGCCTTAATGATCATTATTTTGTTACTTTTTTGACGGATAAACCCCAACACCGATAGACACATAAAGCGTTCCTTTATTGTTGCTAAAACATTCATAGTACCAATTTACCGAGTAACTGATTTGTTACAAAATATTACCCGTCCATTTGGTGTTTCCTTAAAAAATGGTTCATTCCACATCCATATTCCTTGTGTGTGTCTTTCTTGCCCACCTCTCCAACCAAAACCTTGGTTTAATTCATCTTCCTTTGAATCAAGCCAAGACTTGTCCTAAAGATACAGGCGCGTTGACAAAAAAATCAAATTTCCAGAATTTTAGCGTCTAAAAGACTACAGTAGTTTTCAAAGTACGGTAAAAGAAATTCTGCTACTAGGTTGATTCAAACAAGGAAGCAAAGTGAGCATGAATGTATAGAGCGGTTAACGTTTTACTGATGTTTATGCGGCTTTCGATGTACTGGCTGAGGGGATAGTGTACAAGATCACTTCAAATCCAAGGTAAATTGTAATTTTTCTGCTTCCTAGGCCAGGTTGGCTACTTATTCCATAACTTACATCAGCCGCACATTTAGCTTATATTTCGATAGGTGGCGCCGGAGCTGAATTACTTATTTAGCGGCTAAAAAGGGGTAGAGTTTTCAAGTTTGTAGTTTTTTTACAATAGTTTTACCTCTGTTTAATAACTATTGCAACTACTGGTCGATGTGGAATGTAAGACGAGTAACATGCTAGCCCTACACATCATGCTCCACCAAAACTTTAAAATTTAACACCTTTATGCACAACAAAAAATGAGTATTCTGGTTCGAAACAGTGTTATTTCTATTCTATTGGGGTATAATTTACTTCCTTACGTTACTTGCGTGTTTCACCTCACTCCATTGTTACAAAACAATCCTTTGATGTATCAATGATGTAATAACTAAATGTAAACTTTCTTACGTCAGAGGTCACGTCGTGGCCCAGGTGTTGCGCAGCCCATTAAAAATTTTGTCTTTATAGTTTGTTGACCCCTGACTTAAACAAACCTTAATGTGGCCCTTGTGGTTTCAAGTCCCGGTGCTGAAACAGCACAATGATTCCAAACAGACCTGGGGTCTAATAAAACATTTTTTCTGTTTCAAAGGCCCATTTCCAATTTGCTCAAATATTTTTCCTCTCTTGAGCCGTTTTAAACCCACCTTATTCTTTTTATCTGCATATAAGTATCGAAGAAACAAGTTGAGGATAAACGATTTTCCTTTTCGAAAAGCTCCAGCCACAGAGTAAATGGAAATTGCTGTATTAGCCACATCTGGATGTCCGAAAATCCGTCTAATTTCCTCTTGGTTAATTTGGTAGGAAGTTTGATTTTCGGGGTCTAGACTGATGATTTGCACAGGTCTGCGGTGATACCGTGTACCGGAGGTACCCAAGTCTTTAAAAAAATCGCATTTGGCAAAACAATTCTTTTGTAAAGCCATTAATAAACTTTTGTACTATATGGGTTAAAATAACGTTCGTTTCTTAATAATCCAAACAGTTTTTATCTTGTTTTAAATTACCTGCTTGAGAACCGCCAAGTAATTGATTGGCCAGGACTTCCACCGTTTGTTTGTTTATGTTGATACCTGATGATAAAACAAATGTTGTAGTAAATGGCTACAGGAAAAAACTTAAAAATCGGCACCCAAGAATGGCATATTCTACAAACTGTCCAAATTTTATCCAATTTTGACATTGTTTACAAATTTCAACCATTTTAGAAGTTAATGGGGTAAACAGTGGGGCTGCTTTGCAAAAAAAGTTCATTTTAAACTAGTATACTACGGATATAAGGTGTTTAGGCAGGAAGTTTGCATTTAAATTGTTTGTTTTTAAATTTCTTTTAATTCGAAGGGTTATTATTAGAGATGTACCGAATCGGCCAATTTTCGGTTCGGCCGAAACCGAATAATCGGCAGTTTTGCCGACTAAATTTGGCCGAATCAACCGAATCACTTAAGATGTCACGCGAAGTTGTATGGTGCGCGTTTGATATGAAAACATAAGTTTTTCTACCGGGCAAACAGTTCAGAACAGTTGTATTTCGTTATCATTTTGGTTCTGTGGGGTTTAACATTGCCTCGGGCATGATTCCCAGTCTGTCAGTGAATTACTGATTTGTTGCCTGGAGTGTGAAAAACAATAATATATTATAATATTGTATATGTGTACAGTGTTTTTTTAAGGTGTTTTGGGGGACCGAAAAGCGATTTCCATAAAACTACCAAAAACCCCATCAGGCTCTACAATCTCACCTGTGTAACAAAAGAACAATTGTTTGCACATATTCGAATGTGTTAAACTCGTCTGTGGTGTCACAAGCTGCTCTTAGATCATTGATATTTGTAAACAAGCCAATTTCTAGGTTAAATAAATCCTAAATGTTGTAGTGGAGATGAAAATGCAGTGAGGAATTTTAATTAGCTTGGACCGTAATTCCTACAACTCTACGAAGAAATAGCAAAACGACCATTCTGTAAGTCAAAAAGTTTAAACATCGGCTAGAGAAAATAGTCCTTGGCTACAGAAATAGTTTATGCGGCCTACAGGAGTGTCGATAAATCGTTTAGTGGCTTTTATAAACAAAAAGGTTCCCCACCCCTGGTTTAGGTGTAGGTGTGGGTTTTGCTTATGCGTCATCAGATTGTTGCTGTACATATTTGTTGGAGGCTGCATGCTTTTTTTATTTGTTTTTGCCGTGGGCGTTTTAGGTCTTTCTGCTTGTGCTATTAAGTTCGCTCTTTATGTCTGTAGTTAGGCCGTGTGGGCAGTTACTGCCGAGAAGGATGTGTTTGGTTGCATCGGTAGCATCTGTGTTTTGTCGGACTCTGGGAGGCGCAGTGTCCCAGTTCTTTGCAAGTTTTGCTGGATGGCCCAACGGATCCCGGGTTTTGCGGTTTGCATGTCATGGCCAAATATTTTAATGTTTGGAGAGAAGTTAGGTGTGCCAAGGTGATCCGGACTTATTTATGTTTGCAAAAGGTTTGGCTATGATTTAGTGTTTACTCCCTGCAAATACGACCACCAAGCATTTCACAAACACATGTAACATCTGTTCTGTTGCTTTCATCACCAAGTCTAGGGGGCTAGTGGGGTAGATATTGGGACCACATGGTAAAACACATCTACAAGCTACAACCACCTGCAAATAGCAATGTTAACAAACTGTCCAAATTCCATCCAATTCAAACATTGTTTGAAAGCCAACAGTGCAGGGACAAAAGAAGAAAAACGGTGTGAAATTATGATCCAACCCCCCCCCCCAACAAACTGTCCAAATTCCATCCAATTCAAACATTGTTTGAAAGCCAAAAGTGCAGGGACAAAAGAAGAAAAACGGTGTGAAATTATGATCCAAAGGGAAACAATATTTAGGTTACATGCCGTAATCGAACAAAATTCACATTCTAAGCGAGACCTTAACCACTAACTACAAAGTTTGAATACCCTTACCGATTTCGTTAGCAGTTTCGCGTATTTGCTTTTCGGCAAACCCCATCTCCTGTAGCTTCATAAGAGATTCCTCCTCCTCTTTATTTGTTTCATCGCCCCCTGAGGAGTCCTCTGGTACTTTAAATTGATTGGACATTGAATTCTTTAAATGTATTAAAAGTTAATGTTATCTAGCTATGGAGTCACTAGAAGAAAACACCCCCCCCCCCTAACTACAAAGTTTGAATACCCTTACCGATTTCGTTAGCAGTTTCGCCTATTTGCTTTTCGGCAAACCCCATCTCCTGTCGCTTCATAAGAGATTCCTCCTCCTCTTTATTTGTTTCCCCGCCCCCTGAGGAGTCCTCTGGTGCTTTAAATTGATTGGACATTGAATTCTTTAAATGTATTAAAAATTAATGTTATCTAGCTATGGAGTCACTAGAAGAAAACAAAAAAGCATCACGTCAATGTTTCAACTGTTTGCTGCAATTGCGATTCAACCGACAATCAAAAAGTTTTTGTAATTTCAGTCACCTCCTATGTCTGGGCACCCCCCCCCCTTGAAACTTAAAGCTGGAATCACCCAGTCCGTTGCTTGGTGGATGAAGGCTAATAGGCCTTATAACAATGGATGTACAACCTACGACCTATGTCTAGGCTTATATTTTCACCAAAACCAAATGCATTTAGATTTTCCGACCGATTTCAGTTATTTTGTGAGGCACTGAAGCAGTCATGTATAGCTAACTATACGAGACTTACCTTTAAAGATCACAAAGTGTTACACGAAATATTCTGCGATTTTAGTGCATTTTAAGAGGAACACTTCTGTACAGGTTTTTCCTGATTCTAGTAACTTACACATATTTTAAGACCACAAGCATAGGCACTGAAAGGTTGCCTGAAAAACTCCTAACTTAATTTAATATTAAAGAACATGCTCACACTTGACTCCAATCTTGATTTACCAGTGACAAAATATTGAACGTTTGCAGAACTAGATGTATGTCTTGCGCTTTCGCCGGAACCTCCGTACACAACGCATCGCGTGCACACACAATCATGCCCAAACACAACTTGCGAAACTTTGGTTTCGACCAAAGAGCAAGAAACTTGGTTTTGCCTACAACGCAATTTGTCCTACAACCCAGTTCAAGGGAAGAGAATACATGACCTCACCCAAACTGTTGAATTTGCAAACTTATTAGTCGTTTGAGGTACATCAGGTTTGAACAGGCCCTTTATCCAAGTTACAAATATCGCCTTAAGTAAAAGAGTAGATATTCAAGATGCATCGAACCTTATTATGTCCAATCAACCATTTTAACGATTTTGTTTCGACCTAAACCGTATCTATAATGCGCACAGCAAATATGATTCTGTATTATCAACATGTGTTTGTGGATCCGTTGAGCCTGCAGGACTAATATCGTAATTTTCTTATAAACGGTGTTCATAAGTTAAGCATTTTAATTTGGTCCAAACCCACAAAAGGCCCTGAAATATGGTTCGGAGGCTGCTATTCTGTTGTAAACATCCTGATTACCCTGGCTGCAAAACACATGTGATTATGTCAAAATGATGGTTCGGGTTCGGTTTGTGGTAGAACTACAAACGTAAGAACTCACAGTAGCCAGGATTACTAATTTCCAGTAAGTGGCGTAAAGAGTACAGTTATTTTTTTTAAAAACAGTGAGACTGGGATGAAGTTGAGGACTAAATTTAACATTACGAACTAGGTTTTTAAGTTAATTTGATTTGTATAACTCTTATGAAACCTCAGACCAACCCTAATGGCCCTAACCGTCAGCACATTTTCACACAATTTGCACAACGCTTTATATTTTGTAATTTTTGACACGCCCTGATGCCGTTGATTTCACGCGGTGTGGGTAGAGCTATAAACACCATACCTCACGGGAGATTCACTTTTACAAGAGAGGGTAAAGAGGTGAATGTTTTATTTAGCGGTTAAAGAGGGGTTCGGTTGGGAAATTTTTTTTAACATTTTTTCATCAGCAACAAAATTTTTGGGCTAGTTTTATTAAATTTTAAATGCTAATACCTTACTCCGACCCTAACAGTTTTAACCGTGTTGCGGTCATGATATAATTGTGCACAATGTTTAGGTTTAACGTTAGCTTGGTCTATTCTTAGACTATTTGAGTCTTCTAGTCCTATTCTAAGTGGACGTGTAGCTGATTTAATCGTTCGCCTTTAACGTTATTTAAGAATACAAAGAAAGAAGAGACACCTGTGTGGATGTTAATCAGTCAGCTGTTATTGAGATGCAAAGATCAGGCTTACCAAACAATTTGCAATGAACATTATAGTTTACACTGTAGCCGCCTTTAACAAGTATTATTCGGCCGAATCGGTCATTTTTGCCAAAGTTTTAAGCGTTAAACGTGTCTTTTGTGCTTAGTAAGGTACCAAGCAATCTTTCAAAAGCCGAAACATAACGAAAATCGCCCAAATTTTTATATTTTTTAACACACAATCGTTTTTCCCACTGTAGTAAAAAACTTAAACAAAAATCATTGGCAGGTTGCCAACCATGCTTGAGGCAAGTTTAGACCCCACAGAACTGAAATGAGGACGAAGCACAACTTTTCCGCACTAGTTGCATGGTAGATAAACATTTTTTCATGTCAAATGCGTAGCGTACGACTTAGCGTAACGTCATAAATGATTCGGTTAAATCGGCCGAATTTATTCGGCAAAACCGCCGAATATTCGGTTTCGGCCGAAACGAAATTTAGCCGATTCGGTACATCTCTAGTTAGTAGCTCCCACTGATCTACATAAACACAATTTAGTGGTAGCTCCACCCACGCGAAGGAGCGAAACAATAAATGACTTCGGTCTTTGCTGCGAAATACAAATTTAAAATGTTGGAGATGTCATGTTGTCAAGAAAATCCGTTGACTTAACGTTCTTTAAAGTAGGATAATGATGGATGTTTGGATTTAAAAGTTGCATCGAGAGTTCTTTTGGGTGCCACGTCGAAGTACTGTGATTAACAACGGCAACTTTTTGTAGCTTGTATTTCATTTTAAAAATAAATGAGTATTGTTCGATATCTTGCGAAAATTAAGCTTAGTGATGACGTTTGTCGGCAATATTATTTTTAACAATTTTGTTAAAAATTTGATTATGTTCTACATACAGTTTTTAATACTGTCATAAAAGTAAACTGTATTGTGAAATTTAAATAGTTTCTGTCACGACATTTCCCAAGCAACGAAAACGCTTGAAAAATAAAAAAAGTGTTGGCAGCGTTTTAAAATTGCATGCTATTCTAAACCTAAATTGTGATTAATTGCGTCAAAAATGCTGCACGATGCTGATGGGGCAATGCAAGAATGGAAGTCAAACACTGACAGAGCACAACGCTCAAAATTTCTCAGAGACTGGTCCCAAATTAAATTTCAGTAGGTTTTTGAAAAAAAAACTTTATGCGCTTAGCACTTATTTTTGTTTATTTTGTAAGTAAGTATATTTATTTTGCCTCTTCAAGCGGTGGGGAGGCGAAATAGCCGACGATCACCTTGTCAGTAACATGTTGTACATTTGATTTGCATTACTCCTAGTCCTATTGCAATATTACTTACATCCAAATATGGTCCTCTAATGTTTGTTGCTTGCAAAACAGTGTGCAGTAAAATCAAATCATTCTTTTTATTATTGTGCTTTATGTTAACGACTATGTTTAAATGTTGTAATTATTGTTCCCGAAAATTGAGCTTGCATTGTTTCATTACTAAATTCTGTAAATATTTTAGCATATTTTTATTCTGTGAGTACAAATTTATAAAATAACTAGGTTACTTTTTTCGAACACATTTGAGGAATCTTTTTAAAAATAATGCAGGGGAGCATTGGATAAAATTTAAAACATTAAAATATAAGCACTGTATGGGTCATATCTGCTATTGCTAACATGCACATTACACCTAAAGATGATAAACATTCCATGGTTAATTATGTGATTTAGTCTTGAAGCAGTTAAACATATGCTCATATTTTGATTTATTCTAAAGGGCAAAAACATTGAATCGTGAATTATCAACACAAATGCGACTAAAAAATGGAGAAAGCAAAAAGATGTTAGCAGAGTTGGAAAAAATTGAAAATTGCGTTAATGAGGAAATAAAGACTGAAAGTAAGTTTGTCAATGTAATGTATGTAATTAATTTAACATTATATACACCATTAACTTGCTAGAGCCGTACAAGGGTTTTGAACATACAATGCTTGAGTTTATATATTTACAGGTGGTAATTTTTGTTGTGGTAGGTGGCACTAGTTTATTTCATCGCAAGGTTAAAGGTTATGTAATGTAATTTGCTGGCTTGTTGTTGCATACTGTTTGATAACTAATCATGGTAAATTCGCCATTCTTTTATGTTTACTACTCTTTTTTAGGACTGCGCATTGACCAACATTTGTGCAATATGAAAGACAAAGTTACCAAATTTCACAGACAACTTACTGATGTCAAATCAAACCCTGAATGTAGGTTGATTTAAACTTCTTTGGTTAATTGAAACAAGTTTTTTAATATCTTGTTTAATAGATGTTTCTAAGCTCAGAAATGCAATGGAAGATATTGAAACAACAATTACAACCTTCAAGGAACAACAGCGCAAAATGTAAGTTTTTGCTGAGTTTATGTATTGAATGTTCTGCTAAAAGCTCCTTTTGCACCAATGTGTATGTTCTTTGCAAGCAACACAGATGTCACAGATTTATCTGTGCTACTGCAGTGTAAAGATTAAGGTTAATAATAAAAAAAACAACTATTTACTGTCTTTATAAAGGTTTGAGGACTTACTGACTGAAGAAACGGGACTGGAAAGAGATATAGAAATCATACAAAATCGGTTGGAAACTATGGCACATAGTAGTGATGTGCATACAATTGCCTCCAAACCCCATTTATATAAAGCAAGCAACTCCTCAAATTTACCACCTGAAGTGAAAACATTTGAGGTAAGACATAACACTGTTTACATGCATTTTGTTTCTTAGCCTTCTCATTTATTTGTCAAACATTTACAGTTGATTGATATGGTTTTGAAATTGTGCTTTCAGGTTTAAATTAGTTATCGTATTTGTTCATGAGGTTAGAAATGATTTTTATTTCTTCTTGTGCTGCAATTTAAAACATCAAAAAAACCTTGGGCGTGTATAATCTAGCTTGTTTTGTTGTGATGATTGGAGTTTGTCTTTGTGGGACAAGGTGTGCACTTTGGTTCATATATAACCACTGTCATAGTGTAGATGCAGCAATGAAGTATATATTGATATATATATAGTATGGAATGACAATTCAATGCTTTTTTGTTTGTTTTTTTCAGAAATACTTGGCCCAATTTGGCCCACAAGGTGGTTGGGATGATTATGATCATGGAACATTCTTAAAATTAAGAAACAAGTTTAAGGTGTGTAACTAGCAGCCACTGCTTGACACTAGTTTTTAGTATTGTATTAATTCTGTGTTATTCTTATGCTCAGGCAAAAAGTTCATTTATAACAGCAGCTGTAGAAGGAATACCAGGAAGAAGAGAAGAAGACATATTGGACCATGAAAAGTGGTACAAGAAATTTTTAGAGTTGCAAATTGAGAAGAAGAAAGCCATCAGTGAATGGAAGTTAAAAAAGGAAGTAAGTGTTGTTTGCCTGAGGGTTCTGAAAATAAAAACACACACAAATAAATATTTCATTTATTTTTTCGTTTTTATTTTTAATTTTAAAAATGTAACCTGACATTACCCCTTCCAGCAGGAAACAAAGGATTGTGCAATCAATGCTACATCTGAAGAAGAACTGAGTAGACAGGAACTATTAAAAAAGGAAAGAGAAAAGATAGAAGAAGTTGAAAGAGAAAGAAGAAAACAAGATCTTGAAGCTTGGAAGGTAGATTGCTGCCATCAACCTTTTTGCTTTTTATTGTTGTTTTTGAAATTTTAAATTTTAATAATGCATGAACACCATGTCAGCGAAAAATGTGTTTAAGGGTCACTATATGCTCATGGTAGGATTGGCTTCTGTGAGGTTATTGCAAATTAAAACACA
The DNA here is from genome assembly GCA_003260075.1 of Phallusia mammillata. Lineage (NCBI taxonomy): Eukaryota > Metazoa > Chordata > Ascidiacea > Phlebobranchia > Ascidiidae > Phallusia > Phallusia mammillata. The sequence goes on along the minus strand of QLIY01001068.1, from coordinate 31,258 downwards.
CATGTTGTAAAACATATATTTAAGAAAGATTAAGTAAGTCACCATTTCAGTTGCATTTGTTCTGTCATTCAATTTTGAGCAATGCTCATTCTACAAATGTGCAGTTGCCCAAAGCGACCACATATTTTAAAACACAGTAAACCAGGTTAAGGTAAAATGAAAATATGTTTGAGAAACATTTGCTGGTCTTGCAGGCTTTAAAGGCCCAGCAAACTTTGGAGGAAGCAGAAAGGAAGAAAAAAGAGGATTTAAACAAGAAGAGAATGAAAGAAAAACAGGAATTGACGATGGTTTGTAGTTTGTATGAATTTATTGTGTGAAGAATAAATTTTGTTTGGTTGAGTCTTGGCAGGCTTTCATTTTTTGTGACTGTTGTTGTTTTGCCTTTATTGAATTAACTAGGAATACATTTTTCACAAAATCTGTTGGGATTTTTACATACTAATTGCAATTTTCTGAGTAGTGTAAGTATCTCATTATTTTTTACAAGTGTCTCAGTTTTAGAGAAGAACATGATACTTCTTTATAACTGTGTTTAGCTTGGTTCTAGATTGCCAAATTGCTGTAGCAGGAAGTAAATAAAACAAGATGTTACTGAAATTAACTGTCTGTCCCTTTTCCGCTTTGCGCTGATTAAAGTTGAGTTTACCAGACATAACAGTTAGATTGACCAAAATCTACCACAAATTTCAGTTAAATCAGCTGACTTTTGAACAATCTGGTCCCACGCTCCCAATTTTTTTTTTTCAGAAACAAGTTCGAGAGGAAGCCCGGATGCGCCTAAAAGAGAAAAAGGAAGAAAGGGAACGAGATAAATGGAGGAGAGAAGCTGAACAAGAAGAGAATCGGTCAGCGCGAAGTGAACAGGCGCTGAAAGAAATTGGAAAATTTCAAATGCGGGTAAATATTGTTTGTTTTTTACCCCCCCCCCCCCCCCCCCCCCCCCCCCCCCCCCCATGTATGGGCGACTACACTGGCACATTTTTTTTTCTATAACAGTAAATCTAGTTTTTATCCTTCTATGATCGTCCGACAAACACAACTGAATTCAATTTACTGTGGTTTACTTTCTTCATTTTTTGTTCAAATCACTAAATATGTAACTGTGAACTAGTTTTTTTTTTCCCTGAGCCAAACGACGACGGGAAACAATCAAAAACACAATTGTTGCGATTCTATCTTTCGCAAGATGTTTCTGGTTGTTGTTGCTTTTTTCGAAATAACATGACTCCTTCGTATTTATGCACTAAAGGACAATCAATTCCTCGAGTCTAAGAAGAGAGAAAAGTCAAGAAAAGAGGAGCTTGAGCGATTAAAAGAAGAGCGACTACAGAAAGTGAAACGAGAGGTGACCAAATAGTAAAAAAAATACAAACACGTTTTTTTGTAAAAACAAATTACCTTTCTTCAGTTGAACATGACCCCATTGCTTAGTTAAACAAGACCCATGCACTTGCTATTACCCAAACCCGAAGCCTAAAGTTTTTTTTTTGAGAAAAATGTTGATGCTTTATGTTGTGTTCTGTTTCTCGGTATATCGATGTGATACATCCTATTGAACTGATTATTCTAAAATGCATGAACTGTTGTGTATTTTTTTATTTAATTATTAATCATTGCGGTCTCTTAAATAGATCAATCCCCCCCCCCTTTTGAGAAAAATGTTGATGCTTTATGTTGTGTTCTGTTTCTCGGTATCTCGATGTGATACATCCTATTGAACTGATTATTCTAAAATGCATCAACTGTTGTGTATTTTTTTATTTAATTATTAATCACTACGGTCTCTTAAATAGATGAAACGAGTCAGTAAAAACCCTATGGTTGTGGACAAACTACTAAATATTAGTAAAATATAAAGATGCCACCGCGCACTTATTTTGTAATATTTTAAAATTTTGCCTAAACAGGAATTTACGCGATTATCATCAGAACTGCTGTAAGTGATTCTGTTCAACTCCGCAGGTTCGGCGCAAAGTGATTTTGACAGAGCACTTTTATGCCAAGTTAATGGGTTTAAAAAAATCACGGCACATTTGACAAAGCAAACAGAGTTGTTAATCGGGTTCAGGTTTAGGTTAAAGTTTCAATCAAACGGGATTTATTTGCGCTTGACTTTCAACTTGACCATGTCTATGTCGAAATGTCACTTCGGAAAATCTAACTTTCGGACTCGAAAACGAAAGCTTTGTAAATTCGTATTGAACTGACTTAAACTATAATTTTGCGCTTTATTCAGGTACAAGTAAATGCACAAGCGGATCGCAATCGTCTTTACCGTCCAACAGATGCGTGGATTCAACGCAATAAGCAGAGAGAGAGTGACCAAGGGACCCAGGGCCCAGTCATAAACATGCCTCACAGGTAAACGTTGTGCGCTGTGTGTTAAGAACATCATATTATTAATTATAATCAGCCAATAGTGTGTTAAATTGCTCAATATAAAAATACTCAAAGATCCAGTGTATAAAACCCTGGACCAACCAGAATCAACTGTTGTATTTTCAGTTTTCAGTTCCTGTAAACTAGTGGTTCCCAAACTTTTTCATATTTCAAAACGTCCCTTTGCCATTATTTCGAGGGCTCACGGTCCCTAACCCTAAATGAACATGAAGTTGAACACAACAGAGTAGTGGTTCCCAAACTTTTTCATATTTTTTCAAAACAGTCCCTTTGCCATTATTTCGAGGGCTCGCGGTCCTTAAGCCTAAACGTGATTTCATAAAAACGAAAGTTGATTGCAGGATTTTAGCTTGTTAAGCAAAATTGCGCATAACAATCATTCAAAGACAGCATGTGACATCACAAACAGGACAAAAAAACATTACGATTGTGCGCGAACAATTGCATTTTTGATAGTTGTCATTCAATAAAGGCCATTGTTTAGCAAAGGAGACAGTCGATTCTCAATTCTACTTCGATTTAAACTTATTTAGTGGCACAAACTGACGCCAAATAAGATTATAGAATTACTTCAACCGCTTCGCGGTCCCCCAAAAATTGCCTCACGGACCCCTAAAGGACCGCGGACCCCAGTTTGGGAACCACTGCTGTAAGCGAATACAACACTGTTATAAAAGCGATAAATAGTAAAACAAGCTGCCAGTGTTGCATGCAACTATTATAAAACTTGTTTTACAGTTTTATCGATTTTATAACAGTGTTGTATTCGCTGATGTAGAGAACAGTAATCGCCGAAAAAATGCTACTGTAGGGTTGAATTCACTTCAAACTATACCTTATTTTCGGTCACTTTTCACTAATAACTTTAAGAAAAAACCCCCCCCCCCGGACCCCTAAAGGACCGCGGACCCCAGTTTGGGAACCGCTGCTGTAAGCGAATACAACACTGTTATAAAAGCGATAAATAGTAAAACAAGCTGCCAGTGTTGCATGCAACTATTATAAAACTTGTTTTACAGTTTTATCGATTTTATAACAGTGTTGTATTCGCTGATGTAGAGAACAGTAATCGCCGAAAAACTGCTACTGTTGGGTTGAATTCACTTCAAACTATACTTTATTTTCGGCCAGTATACTTTTCACTAACAACTTTAAGAAAAGTGATTGTAATTGCCATAAATTTGTCGTCCTTGTTCTTGCGATAAACTTTAAAAAACGATCGCTGATTTTTTTTCTTACAGAGCCGTACCCACCTGGAGGCAGGGGATTTGAATGGATATTATTTGATTGTTTTTCGGTGAAGCTGCGGCGTAGTTTAAACTTGCAATATGACCTCGGATTTTTCCATATTGATATCATGGAATTTTGGCTTTGAGGGTTTACCTGTTCCAGTTCGTTTTAAATTTGACTTTGAGAATTTAGCTGTTCCGATTCTTTGCCCAAATGATTTACGTCGATTTGTCGTATATGCTTTGTACCCTGTTCAATAACTTTTGTATTTGCCTCAGTAGAAAAACAGTAGCGAATTTGAAAATATATTTTATTCAAACGGCGAAATTAAACGTTTCTGCGCTTATTTTCTGGTAACAAATTACCATAAAACAATTTGCTATGTATTTTTGCTAATGCCGTCAAAAACATTTAACGTTATAATATTGCGGAGTTTTAGTGCATTCCCAATAATATTTCATGCCTTAAGACTTGGGAGATCGAATGAAATTAAACACTTCGTTGGAGTTCAAAAATCTTCTAAGAGACCAAAGTTCGCAGAGATTACGTTCCTAACTTTCGAGCCAGTTATCTTCTTCCAGGTAAAAACAGGTGAAGTAAAATTTGCAACGCGACTTTAAATCTGTTGTTCGCCGTGTAAAGTCAATATTGCAGCCTTGTGGCATTGCACAGCTTTCTCTGTTGCCCCTGATGTAAAATATAGTCTTCCTAAAGCTATGAAGATAGCGCTTCTACTCTCCGAGTCACCGTGTTCTGAGCTGAAACGCAATGCCAACTTAGCATACTTAATCGCCGCTTTAGTGTCACTAATCTCCATGACAACGCGAAGAACAGTTGCTGCTAGTCTGGGTATTTGTTGCTGAGATTTCAACGAACATCTTGTTAAGGTAACCGACGCACCAGTCGTATTGGATCTGCTTTGGTTGTTAATTGCCAACAGTAGCATCTGCACAACAGCCAGATCATCCTCTTGTGCCCAGAATATCTTCATTAAACAGAGAATATTTCGCATTTTAAGATTACGATATTTTGTTTCATCGTGTTGGTCTTGTCTTGAATCCAGGACATTACAAATATCCAAGCTCTCCTGAAAGTATATCGCAGCTGTTTGTAGTCTGTTAAGTTTCTTTTCAATGCTTCCAGAGGAATGGAGTAACTTTGCCATCGCAAAGTCGAAAGCTGAAAGATTTTGACAGTTAGCGACATCCGTCATTTCGGAGTTACACAACCTTTAGGTCTAAAAAATCAAAAAAATATAAATGAATTAAAACATTTACAGTCCATACAGTCGTCGTTCAATATAGGGCATTTATTGCACTCAAACCAAGACTATTTCTGTGAATTTTAACTAAAATATATAAAAAAATCTTTGTTTCGATGCAAAACAAAACATTTCAACTCAACGCAAAAAAAATTGCTGGTTTTAAGTATTTATCGAAAAAAAAACTAATGCTTTTTTGCCTGTTTACAATCAATGTCAACAAGAAAGCTGCACTTCATACGTCTAGTTTTGCGTTCTGCCACTTCAAATATTAAATGCAGTGTTGTTGGGTTAACGTTTTATACGCAAATTATTACATTATTTTCACGTGATTGACGTCTTAATTGATTAATAACTTAATCTTATTAGTAGAATAAGCTGCAAATGTTGCATTTTCTCTCGAGCGCTGCGCGTTTTTCTTGTGCCAAGTCAAGCACAACGAAAGAGCGCGTTAAGCCTCAAGACATAGCTGAACGTCTTTGCGCAGGGTCACCACAAATGAAAGTAGATGCCGTTTGTTTATAAGTTTTCGTAACTTTGAATGCGCTGTCCTATGATGAGAAACGAGGCTCCCTCTTCTGATTTTTGTGAGGAAAACGCCTTCGAACCCAACCTGAGGACAGTTTGTATTTTTGACACAAGAAGTTTACTCCTTAAGGTTGCTTGCACTTGCTAATTATGCGTCTTTACGCATAGCTTGAGTTTTTAAACACCGGCCGAAGTGTAACTGAATCGGTGTCTCTCAAACATACCACATACGTTAATGGTTTTCATGTTTATTTGAAATAACCACTTCAACGCACTTTAATGGAACAAACGTATTGTGTCAAGTCAAATCATCTTTATTAAAAGTAACTACACATAAAATTACTTGGTTTTGCTAATAAACAATAAAGTGGGCGGAACCTGTACAAATTGTACTGCATTTTCCGAAGCAAATTACACCAATCACAGTTCAATTAAAAAATGAAAGTTTAGTGAACTCTAGACGAGGTTTATAAACATTGCCAGTAACATATATATCGCTACAAATAATGCGCGTTAAATGCGTTAAAAGACTGAGAAAGGAAAAGCTCTTGATATTGTTGTATACTGTACTTATGTGGTTTTGAAGCGGAATCTGTAATAATCATGCGTATATACAATATGAAGCCACGACGGGTGAAGGTAAAAATTAGATACGGTTGAAAAAAGTTTGCTACTTCACAGTGATTCAGAGCGGGGTCATTTCCTTTTCGTTTTCGACAAAGAACTTGTTGCCAGAAGATGATTTGGTTGGGCTTCCAGAGTAAGGTGTTTGAGGGTTACGTTCATCTAAAAATCAAATATATTTTTCCTAACTAAAGAATATTTGAAAAAAAAGTATTTAACTTTCAACTAGAGTCCTTCATATTCGTAGCTTATAGCAATTAAGAACAAATATACGAAAACCGAAATACGAAACGAAGTACGGAACACTGGATCATTGCCCTGGAAACAAAAGGGGCGTTTATGGGGCGGGGCAACTTTTTGAAACTATAGTTAATATCAAATACAGTTTGAACTTTACAAGGCGTTTAATTAAGATTACTTCTAGGTGTAAAGAATTGAATTTTAAAGTGAACGAAAGTATTAAAATGTTGGTGTATAATTGACACAAACTTTTCTTCTTTTTTATTTAAGTTTACCTCCAGTAAGCAACATTTGCTGCACAAGAAAATGTTCTCGCTTAATTTTCTGTTTCAACCTGCGGGGTCTGTCCGGTACCAGGTAGTCGAGAAAACGCTTCAAAGCAAAGACGATATGCTGCGGAAAATAAAGTTATAGTAGGGGAAACAAGATTGCTTGATTCATAAGCAGTGATAGCAAGTACCAGCACAATAAAAAAAATTCACCAGGGCTCTGAAAACCATGGCGATAAGCACACTAAACCACTGGTGGCGTTTCAAGTTGAAAACATGTTATTATAACCTAATTAAAATCTTTAATATTCTTTGCAAACAAGACAAACTGATATAGCTAAAAACGATTGCTGGTTTTGCTTGCCATATATTATAATATACGACGGTTACGACCAGACATTTTTCCGTGGGTTAGAACTTTTCATTTAACTTACTTCCATTACAATAACGAATGCAAGTCGAGAAGCGATCACGTGCCAATACTGCATTGTGAGGGCATAAGGCGGGTTCGCGCTGGGTGGAGCTCTGTAATCGCGATACCTGAAACAATAAGCAAGGTTAAGCTGAGTTGAGTTTATTTAGCTAAAAAGCACAAATAGCGTTACAATGGCACTGAACAACCACCAAGCCGGGGATAGCTTTGCAACGTTGAAACGTTATGGAGCGCAAAATTTTGGATAGCTTAATTGGTGGATGATGACTAAACGCGATGCAGCTACACCGTATTATGAAGCATTATGTGGCGGGAGCTCACAAGAAAGTTAGCGTGATGCGAAGCGAGCATAACACGACTGAGGGGAAACTTAAACTTTATAAATCCAGAATGTTGTGCCATTGATTTTGCCACTCGTCTAATAAACTAATCTCACCATGACTTGTTCGGCCCATGCTAGACTACGTAAAACGCTGGTAAATGGAGGTGTTGTTTCTGGGGACTAATAAGCTTACGTAAGGCGAATAACCAACAAATGTACAGACCTGCAAACTGTAACGTTTAATGGATTGGAAGTGGGAATACTTCTGTCGTTGAAGTCTTTCACGTTAAAATAGGATAAACTGTTGTTTGTGTAGCCCTGTAAATACACAAATATGTTTTCATTCATTTCACAGCTTACGTTTAACTTTTTTGGGGGGTTAGTGGTGATTAAAAAACCTAAGCAAATCATTTTGTTTGAAACTCATTGCAGGACTTTTTGCAAAAACTAATTATTTGTAAAATCACAACAAAGGAAATGTATTGTCTTTAACTGTTTGAGAGGTACAACAAAAGAAGGCATCCCACACGGGACTCGAACCCGGAACCTCTGGATTAGAAGTCCAGCGCGCTAATCCATTGCGCCACAGAGACGACGATGCCGAGCGTCTCAAGCAGCAACCATAATGTTCTCTACCGTGTCACCTGACTTCTTGCGAGCCAATTATATGGCTGGAAATTCAGTTAGTGTGCAAAAGCTGTATTTCGAGTTCTTGCAACCGTAAAATGAATATTTTAAAAATCCAGACTAGATGCTATTTTCTAAACATCTCACCAACCTGTAATGTGTTGAAACCATATGTTTCAGACGAATACGAATAGTAATATACCATTTTCGGTATAGCATCAGATGTTATTGCAATTGTGAATGCCTGAAAACGAAAGTAGCTGTAAGAATTTGTATATCATGCGTGTCGCTGTAGTAAATAGTTATAGTCGGTGTAAAAAACAATTGAACAAAGAAAATAATAATACTTAAAGCACTGAAGNTGTAGTAAATAGTTATAGTCGGTGTAAAAAACAATTGAACAAAGAAAATAATAATACTTAAATACTTAAAGCACTGTAGCCTAAATACTTAAGGAAATGTAGCCTACCTTGATTAACGCAAAAAAAAAACTTTTTTAACCTTTACATTACACTACTGGACATCTAGGGGAAATCTTTTTTACACACGACGTTGAAATAGGTAACGCTATATTTTTTGAACCGCTTTAACTTTAAAATCACAGTAGTCGACAAACTAATTGTGATGCGGCGTTATACGAAATGGCTTTAAACAGGCTTTATTTTGGGACCGGCCATCAATAAGACAACTTATGTTCGGCACAAGTAACTTACTACGACTTATCTTGACAAAAAAGGTGATCCCCAGCTACGGTTGATAGTAGTCAAAGTCAATGATACTACATTGTGTCTAATGTCCATCTTACATACTGTATAGTTATAGGATTGTTATTTTAGTCTTTCCGAACAGACTGGCCCCAGTCGCGTCGTCCTATATCCAACATACTCGCTCGAACATGCCCAACATATGTCACAAACATCCAATAATTACGAATAATTTGATTTGGTTTTGATCAACTTACGTTGGTAACAACAGCCAGGGTGCCGAGGAAATCGAGCAAATAATACCAGGCCCCGATATCAGAACATTTCTGCGACAGAGGGCGCCTGTGAAAAATAAAGACATGATTTGCAACTATATAACACCATCGAATGGCAAGACGTAACATGTATGAAGTTGGTTGTACCTTAGCTCACAAATGAACTTGTTGGCATCCAAACGAATTTCAATGATGTTGTTGATGAGAGCCAGCACAGGTGCTAATGGAAACGCGGCAACAAACAACGTAACGAAGCCAAACTGGATAACTGGCAAATATAATAAATTGTTGGGGAAATGAGCGCAGTACAATAATGTCTTAAAAAATAAATAATATGACAGAGCACGAAAACAGTTCAGGCATCGTGCACCGCCTGTGGTAATTTTGTAATGTTAAGGGCAGTCTTTTTTGTTTGTACGTTTGGTATAGAAGGGCTTAAAGCAAGTGTTTTATAAACTGTCTTTATTTGGCACCAGGTGACGCACCAAGCGCCGTAGCCAGCAAATACGCAAAAAATACGATCTCATTTACTTGAGCATTTGGATCAAGGTCTACATATACAGACATTAAAATCTGATCGGAATAACCATTTGAAAGTATTCGAACTCTTAAAAAAACAGGGCATTCTAAATCTTCATGTTAGCCTTTACACATAAACTTACTCAGTGTGCTGGTTTAAGTTAGACCACATAGGATTGAAACTGCTAAAATATTTTTATTGCTAACCGTGTAAAATTAAAAAAAAACGGCATTTACCCATTTCAAGATATTCGTAGAAAAGTCCCATTTGTCTAAAAGCAGTCAAGTCGTAATCTTGTTCCCATCTCGTGTATTCGTTGTCCTTCTGTTCATCCGAAACTTTTGTGGATTTGTATTGTCTGCTCGTAAAAATCAATTATCGTAACAATACATCTCGACACTGATTACCACAGGACATTTAGTTTGCAGATCTCATCTTTATATTCACCTAAGCTTGTTTTTTTAAAATTAATGTGAGCAACAAAGGCTCCAATTGAGCTGTAATAGTTTTGATCAACGCCCATTAAAACGCCAACGTTTACAAATCATATTACCGTGAATCGTTTACTATTAAGTTAAGCATCTAACTGATACAGCACCCCCCCCCCATTGAGCTGTAATAGTTTTGATCAACGCCCATTAAAACGCCAACGTTTGCAAATCATATTACCGTGAATCGTTTACTATTAAGTTCAGCATCTCACTGATACAGCGAGCAGCTTTAGAAAACAAGCTTCTGTCTCCAGCGATCGAGCGGCTAGTTTTTGGATTTTTCAATTAATTAATTCTGTGACGACACATATCGATCGCGCTTTCAGGCACATCATGAACCCCGTTGGGACGAACTTTACTCTGAAATTCGAACAGCTAAAACTGATACTTCTGGTTAGATCAGGATACCAGGATCAGTTTGACTGATTCCAATTTCAAATGCTTACTAGTCAAATAAATTACTATTTACGGTCGTCTTGTGAATTACAACTAACCTATGGTCAAGCTGGCGAAGAAAAACTATTAAGAGTTCGGATTTTAAAAGCTATATACTTAAAATAATAAGTCATTTGCTGCGTGTAATATTGTCGGCGCTAAAAGAGGCATGTACGTTTTTACATTCAATGCTTTGATTTCTGTCAGAATCCTGTCTATTTTTGTCACCAACGTTAACTAACAATTATTTGGAAACCTACACACGTCATGCGCATGTGAGTTGTGGAGCGAAGAACGTGTTTGCTGCTTTTTCTCGGAAATCCTGCAGTGGTGCTTGTTTGGAAGCTTGCCTGGCTCTGACTGTGCTTCAAGACACTGTAGTTCGCGCTTTTCCTATTGGCATTTGGTATGTTAACCTTTTCATAAATGCCAAAGATTCGCTGTAGGTTACTGGCCTAACTGCTTAAACTGTCACTGGTGTGAAATTCAATGGGCCAGTTTTTCGAGGTAATTAGTATCTAACCTGTATTTGTTTATCATCCAAGGCATCATAAGTTCGATTACATTGTTCCATATTTGTTTTCCAAGCATAATGATGATTAGTTGTATGGAGAGTTCGTACATGCAACCACCAGCGTCGCACTATGAACAAAACATACCGTCACCTATCGCCGAACTTTATGGAATGTTTTATTTTAATTTTGACTCCAGTACATAACTAGACGGTCTAATGGTCGGCTAATTATAATTACGTGTATCTATAATATAAAATCATTATCCCCCTCAAATGTCTTTTTGAGAAAAACATGATTTTCCTTCGCAAGTCTCGCATGTCTCATTAAAGTACAGGTATGGACAGGTGTAGGATAAATTGAACGTTGCATACGACCTAACGACTTAATGTTTCGCGTAAAATCGTAAAACCACTTTTATGTCAACCTCATAACTTCGTGATTACTTCGAAGCACACAAGCAACCGACCATGAAAGGTTAAAATAAAAAAGCTGCCCATACATACACGAAAACTTAAAAGGAAAAAAACAATAATTTTTGTATTTACCTCGTCCCATCGAAACTCGCCAAACAAGTAAGTGTAGTTGGCGGGATAGCCTGCAAAAGTTTGCTTGAAGAATGCCACATAGAACAGGTAGGAGTAAAAGTTGACGAATTGAAAGCAGAACATTTTAAATGTGAAACTATCATCGAATTCGATTTGTGTGCGAGGAAGCTCTGAAAATGAAATAAAAACGACATAAAATTTTGCTTAACAATAACTTAGTTTCTAGTAGTTAGATCCATACTTTATCTGTTGTTGCTATTTCTGTGTTTAAGCGCCTACGAATAAGTTAAATCCAATCATAATCATCCGTTTTAAGAAACTTACCCATATCGGTGAGAATCAACGCCATCTTTTCGTAAACCTAAAAACAGATTTTATATTTTGTCCCATAGGTCAATTACATTAGGTCAAAATTATAAAATATTTGTGTCTCATTTCAATCTTCCCGCTAACTAAGTTTTTCATCAAAAATGAACGACTACTTACGAAGTTTAGGCACATGATGATAATAAGTGAGAGGAGAGATGCAGTGATGGTGGTAAGCATCGACGGCGTTGCTACGGACGACAGGCTGCCTAGTGACGACAAATCAACACTCGATGCGAAAACTGCTGCGATCACCAACCGATAGACAATGACGGCAAAAACTGCTGCTATGACAACCAGTACCTAAAAGTAAGCAAACTGTTATCACGGTGTACAGTATAATTGATTTTATAGCCGTAAGTACAATTTTATAAACTGATGGGTTTAGTCATGTTAGTGGTAACATTCAAGTTTCTCGCAGGCATTAAAAAACTTATGCCAAAATAAGGCTTTCGAACAAACAATACAAAACTGGCTTTGTTGGTACATTTGGCCAGTGCACTTACTACTTACCCAGAAAAATACGGTGGTAATAGAGAGACAAGCCCTTGTGTAACGGTCCTTGCCCCCCCCCCCATGATGATAATAAGTGAGAGGAGAGATGCAGTGATGGTGGTAAGCATGGACGGCGTTGCTACGGACGACAGGCTGCCTAGTGACGATAAATCGACACTCGATGCGAAAACTGCTGCGATCACCAACCGATAAACAATGACGGCAAAAACTGCTGCTATGACAACCAGTACCTAAACGTAAACAAACTGTTATCGGGATGTTTCATTAAATTTAAACAGTAGAATAGTCTTTACTGGTGACAAGAAAACTTCCTACAGTCACTAAAATTTTGTGCCGTATTTACGTTTTCGAACTAAGGATACCAAACTCGCTTTGTTGGTACATTTTTCTTAATTGCATCTAAATGAAAACTATACTTACCCAAAAGAACACGGTGGTAATAGAGAGACAAGCCCTTGTGTAACGGTCCTTTGCAGACAGATAAGGTTCACGCTGTCCAGTGATCGGGTTCAATCTTTCCCTCGTAACTTGAGCCTCAAACTCGGGACGAATCAAATCTCGATCCTCGTCATAATCCACCAGATCCCAATCGTAGGCAAGACGAAATTGCTTGCGTTTCCACAGCTCCAGGAACATAGTGGCTGCCGATGATCACAATGTTTTTTAAGTCTATTGGTAACATTAACTTTTCCGTTTATTTTTAAACCAATGGTTTTGTGGGTTAACTTATCAGTGTACAACTGTACATACAAGCCCATTTGGAGACGACAAAACTGCGTTTGTGCATTTTTTTGCAGATATCAATAAATATTTTTTGCCACAAAAGGGGGGGTGTGGCAAACCATTAAAAGTTTGTAGATAATGACAATGTAATAGTGATAACTAACCAAATTTCACTGTACATAAATTTATTTGACTTTTATGAAAGTTAACAGCAAATACAAACTAAACAAATAACTTACCCCATAGTGACATAAAAACGGCGAAAAATATCGTTGCTTCGTTGTCAAATACGTGCGTTACCTGCGTGCAAGGGTGGTATTTTATGTGCTGTAATTAAATTTACCCTTTAAAAATACAATTAAATTTACCTGAGCCGATAAACAGGTCGATCCCAACTGCCAGTAACCACAATCCGCGTCACACACCGGGCACATTGTTAAGTTACCGGCATAAGTAGGGTAAGTCTCATCGCAAACCTCTTGGCTGTAAATGTCGTGAAAATAATCAAAAGTTAGTGCACAAATTGGAAGGTTGAAAAAATAAAGTTTGACTCAAACATCGTGAATTATGGTCTAGTCATAGACAGTAACACTGGTTGAAATTAAAAAGTTACCTTGACCGTACAGAAAAAAACGACGGCTATTTTTGGAAGTGGTTACCTTACAGCAGGCATGGCAAATATGTATTTCACACTATGAAGCCAAACAACATCAGATTTTGGATCACAAACCAAGTTTACTTGCTGAACACACTAATTTACAGGCATTAAGCAAATTTGCACTAATCGGCAAGTAATTACATTTTAAGACCATGGAATTTTCTTTTACTTTTAGCAACACTGGAAAACTTCACTGAAGCATGATTCAAATTATGCAGAAAATGACGAATTACATTCATGAACAGAATTAAACAATCAGTTCCCAAAAGCTACATGCGCCTTCCAAGTCCGGCAATGCTATGTGCGAACATGATAAGTTATATTGGCAAATGCAAGCAAACACTCCCAAAAACATACTTACACCCGGCTATACGACATCAAGCGGAAGGCAAAAAAATAATAATAGCATTAATGTTAAAAGCTGTTAAGACCTAAAGTTTGTATTTATTAATTAAGGGATTCTTAAAGTGAGATCCGCAGTGTTCTGCGGGTCCTCAAAGCGGTTTCATAGGGAGAATAAAAAGTCATTAGTCTTTCTTATGGATGCTATCTTACATACAAATTTAAATTTAATGGGTTTAAACGTAAACGGTTAGTTTGGTCCAAAGCTGGTTTAGACCAAAAAAGAAAAAACTTTGAGAACCACTATGTTAGAGTTTAACTTAAAGTATTACAAACAAAAAAACATGTTATTGTATGATCAACAACTGTAGAACCAAGCATGAGAGAAACACGTGAAAAAAGCTTAATATGTCCCTCAAAAATTTGGCAAAAAATACAGAAAATTGACTTTCTCACACGGCTTGGCTCCACAGTGTTCTACGTGTTTAGTACTGTACATCCCCCCCCCCAATATAAACAAAAAACATGTTATTGTATGAACAACAACTGCAGAACCAAGCATGAGAGAAAAACGTGAAAAAAGCTTAATATGTCCGTCAAACATTCAGATGAAAATTCAGAAAATTACGTTTCTCACAACGCTTGGCTCCACAGTGTTCTACTTGTTTAGTACTGTACAATCACCTCTTTAAAAACATTAAAAAACAACAGCTATTCTACGTGTGTCATGCAATACTAAACAAAAACAATAGTAAACAGAACAACACATACGTTGGGGGGTAAGTCCACAACGTGGCTATGCTGTAAATGAACACAATCAAGCCCACCAGGGTTGGATAGACGAGCATCTCCGTGTAGTAGCCCAGCCATGCAAAATAGAGCGCCACCTTGTCACCCAGATACTGCCTGCTCATTGGTGGACGACCGTCACCAGGGCAACAAAAATAAACAAGCGAGGCGTAAGGCAAGGTAAACATGCATTGGGCTACTTAAAAAATAGGAAAAATAATAAAAATATAATTAGTGCCCGAATAACATAATACAAAAGTTGTGCGTACAGTGGACTTTGCTTGTGTCAACAAGTTTTTTTTAGTGCTGAATGAATGTGGAATTCCATTTCATTCGCATGCCACCAACTTAGTGTATACATACCAGTTGTTCAGATTTTCCATTACAATTGGTAAAATTTGCAAGGACTATTTTTCCTTCCCTAAAACCTTGGTCCCTTTTTTGCTACAGATGCTGCAGTATTTGTAACGAAAAATTATGTACGCTTTTTGTTGAGTTTAAATTCGGTAGTTGGATCTGTTAAGTTCCAAATGTTAGCAATAGCGTTAAAATAAAAGCGCAAAAGCTCAAAATAATTGCTTGAGTGTAGAAAATTTAAACCCCCTGTTATATTTCAGGGTATCTTCACCGAGCACCGAACACCTCTATACAAGTACATATCTACAAACTACCACGTAGATATATACAGTTTGTTTGCAAACAATAACAGAAAAACATTGAAAGAGCATTCGAGCTTCATGCCACCAACAAAGGGTTGTATGTGCCAACAGCTGCAGCAAATCAGTGTTTTTGCCCGCTGACGCTTTTTACCTCGAAGTTTCCCATAACAACAGGGTGACACTCCCGTAGATGAAGGCGCCCAGGCCAAACGCGCTTGCCAACCAGAGCATACCGGTGTAATATCCGACGAAGGCAAAATAGAGCGCGATTTTGTCGCCTAGGTAACGTCTATGACGAACGCCAGAAAAAAGGTCACACGTTTGCAGTCAGTAAAGAGAAATTGGGCGGACACCGCAAACGTCTTTGTTTAAAATAGCACACGACCGGTAATGATGTAGTCGCGTTAAACTGCAATGCGCATGTTTGTATTTTTTGAAAGCATTGCATTATAATTGATATCGACTTAAGTCCTATGCAGTATTACCAAAAAACGTTTTTTGCACATGCATACGCGTTGCTATTTGCTATACGAGAAGGCAATTTGGCGAAATTTGTTTCAATAGGTCTTACTACCATATAGAGTTTTTTCAAATTTATGCAAGAAGGATATGCGTTTTTTATACTATTATGTAACCCTTTATAAAAATATAATATAAGTAAAGTCGTCACAATTGAACGGTTATAACAGAATCCATACCGTATTAAATCAAGGGGTTGAAACTTGTACCACCGACCCCATCTTGCCCACTCCCAGTAGAGCAGACGGCGCATGTTGTCGTCAGTCGCCATTTTTTGTTGGTTGTTCGTGTGTCGGCCCTAAGTTGTAAGGTATGTAAGGTCACAAACTATAAAGATATTAAAGGTCACAAACTGCGACAATCAAGATAAGTCGGTTATCAACACCGCAGGCGATCATGAGGTTGCTTTGCGATGCACTTACAAGTGAAATTACAAGCAAATACTGTAGATAAAGTTTGAACCGTTTTTTAATGGTTGTTATTGTTATGAAATCGACAACATGGTCCAAATGTGGCATATCCAGTTGTTGATTCCTGTTTATCGATGGAGAAATTCTAGCAGCATACAAAGAAAAATAATTACACGTTCAGGCCATAAACTATATGCGGACGTGTCTGCAAGTTTTACATTTGTCTATAACTGAGCCTACATTGTTAAATCCAGACATTAGAGTAACAATAAGGATTAACCTCATGAAGTGGAAACGCTGCCTTGTATGCTCCATCACCGATCAGTTGAACGATTCCAACTTGAATTGGTTTGGGCCCAAAGCGAGTTTCACTCATAATACGGTAGGCCTGTTAACATACAAAAATATTAGGACTTTAACTGTCAAATTGCTTGATGTATCTTTTAAAGTCAATTTATGTCTTCTTTTGAGATCTTACAAACATGTTACGTCTATCTTTGATATTACGAGTAAATTTAATAGAGTTTTTAGAGCAGGCTCATTTAATGACAGTACAGTACAGAAATCAAAGTCAGGGGTTAGATTTTAATAATTTATGTGTTCATAATATTTACGCAATTTCACAGCGCTCGCATCTGTGGGTTGCAACAAAAAAACGAACAAACGCAATTATACGAAGCTGAATAATTCACGACGTGTATTATCGCAAAAAAATCAATGAGATTGATGTCGTAGATATGGTAAAACTGAAAATGTATTAACACACTTACAATTCTGGATCTTTCCGACGTAGTAAAAAACGTCTTTTCGTCTTTTATGTCGAAATAGTCCATTTTTTCTTTGGTAAATTCAGCAGTATAACAATCAGGTTCGGTCTATAAAAGTCGAATCGTCACAGCACGGATAAAATCTAGTAATTACACGTTTTCGGCCCTGACTTGGCTAGTAATAAAAAAATGCTTTTAACAATTCATTCAGCAATCCAGAAATGTTAGACAAACACCATTTTCGCCTAAATTATCCGACAGTCAGCTTTTTATGATACGTTTTGATGTAACCATTTGGTAAAATGCGGGCTAACTCACTTTTTCTAAAACTTCAGCACTGTCCAACGTAAAGGGTCGAAGGACTTTTTTCCAGGCGTTTGTGATGCAGGAACAATCAATGTCACCATCATCTTCCTCCACTGGCTCCTTGATCCTATCCTCCTTTAAGGGCATTTTCATCTTCATACGTTCAGCATATTTAAGGCAGACATCCCACGGGACGTGAATTTTAACGAAGCACGTTTTCTGGTCCTGGGATTGCTTAAATAAAAAATAAGTTTGTGAACGAGCACGTCACAAATATGTAGGTAAATCAGCACACCTATAATGTTGATGATATGAAATGCATATTTTTAGGAAATTAACAAATGGCAAGTTATGTTCTGCAATACTCATATGTAATATGAATGTGTGATTCGCAGTAAATGTACATTCTATTATTGCAAACACGCAACTTTAGGAAACCTGTTCAATACATGTTTCACTTGTTCAAACATAAGTGTACAATTCAAAATAAAGAGCATCATTTCCGTGATGCCAATGTGTCATATCACTTAACAACAACAAGTCTCTCAACGAAGAAGCAACAGCTGCAATCGACGAATAACTAAGTCGGTGACATACATATCCCCTATCTTACCTCCTTTGGCTCCCGTTCCAATATTAAACCTTTCTTATCGAGTCCCCTTTCGAAAACTTCTCGTTTATCGTTGTTTTTTGGGTCATCTTCGTCTTCCTCGTAGGCGATGACATAATCAATGTATCGAACGCCATCTTTAAAGTAGAGTGTTGCCTTGGGCCGCTGTAACAAAACATAAACAGACTTAAGAACCTACCATCTTACAGTTTTTTACCATTTATCTGTTAATTGTATTTTTTGATATTTGAAACCAACAAAAATGACCCAGTCTTGTTCTGTCAAATCTATAACCTTACGAAACAACGTGCTTGATATTGTTGGCTTATAAACAACAAGAAACAACTGTTTTTTAATCATTAATATAAATGTTACCTCTTCATCAATATCTCGAAAAAATGCTGCCAAACAACCACAAAGTTGTCGACATAGTGCCATGAGAAATATACTTCGGGGGTTGTTTCCACGCGAACCTCACTGCTTACAATCTCCAACTGACAAGACTGAAGTCAAAAACTGCAATTTTAACTAACTGTTTCACATTTCCATTGTAGTGCCGTACTTGTACTGTAACAATGATTTCTGATACGTAACAATACCCAAAAACGCGTTTATTTTTAATGTTCGCTTTGGACTGGTTCTTGCAAAATAACCAAGCCAGTTTACTGCTTGGCTTGCTGTCAGCACTATCAAAATACACCAATTAAGCTCTACCGGAAATAGTTACATTCGATAGGCAAATAACATACATGCTGCCTGTCTGCCTGCCTGCCTGCCTATATTCCTAAGTTTCCTTGTGGGTAGTATATTTGGTCCGACGACTGGTTGGTTGTGACAGATAATGCTTAGAAAAAATGTCAATCGCTGTTTAAAGCATTACCGGTACAAACTTGGTCGTCAATCGTCAATGCTCTAATTTACAGGCCTAGCTGCCTAACTGTCCTCGTGACGAGTCGTGAGTTCTGAAAGCTTCTGCAAATGGCCTTCTGGGACATTAAGTCACCAAGCGATGGGTTTAGTACATTGAAGCTGGATAGGCGAGCTATTTTGTTTACAACGACTTGGAGAAGGTACCAATTATGTATGCAGTTGTTTACTTTCACGCAGTAAGATGCGCTAACGAAACCATGGGCTGGGCGCGTTTTCATGAAATATAAATCCCCTTAGGCATCTCGAGCAACAAACACCTTTTTCATTTTATGCTTGTGTAGCCTTTTTGTGTCCACTGTGTGTTGTCAACCTACAACTGTAACTTGCTCAAGGAAAAATACTGTTGACTAAGCCGTTTAATTCTAAATTCGCTTATACTTACTTTTTTTGTTTGGTGTTCATCACGTTTTGGCATCAAACTGCTAGTAGACCCACATGATTCGCGTGAATCAGAATTATGCTCTGTGGCGGCACTATGTGGATGTAAAATATTTACATCGACCGATATTTCATTTTCTTCATCATTCTTTCCGATTTCGTTCTCATGCAAGTTAGCACCCTCCATGAAGCAAAAATTAAAAACTGACAATCTCTAAGCTCGAAACCCCTTTCAAATTAAAAGACTTAAATCAAGCATTTTCCTAAACATGCGTATTAAGTGTAGTTAAAATATTTAGCATCTTTAAGCTCCAAAAATGCTAGTTAACTCATACCTAAACGTCTTTTTGTGCTTAAACTCTATTTGTAAACATAGCATCTTAAGGTTAGAACCAATCTTCTCCGAGCCTAATTGCATAACGCTCTGCCGGACGAACAGTGCATTTACGTCCCGGCTACATACTCTCATACATAATGCAGAAATGCACCGACTTCTTTTTACCAACACGACCGAACAACGAGACTGCGATTTAAAATTAACTCAGAATACGTGAACAGCTGTACCTTTACAAGCCAAATGTACACAGTTGCTGTCATGTAGCTAATCGTTAGGCGGTGCCGAATTGGGCGGCCGAATCAACACATTAGGTGGTTTTTTGACTAGTTGTAAGTCTGCTGAAACTTATTTCCCCATGGTTAACCATCTGAAAAGAACATACCTAAGCATGCGAGAATCGACTAATATACATCTTTTGCCCTGCTAAGTTTTGTTATAAACCACACATGTCGTTTACAGATTAGATCCTTTATACCTCGATTATTCTTTCTTGTGGCTTGTATTTCTTGTAATGCGGTCGTACACGCTGGTCCTTAATCTTAACTACACCGTGTAAAAGTGACGTTTACTGTTGGATGGGTATGGAGAAAAATCAATACAAGATCTGTCGATTCGCAACAGCCCAAACTAACACGCGCGCTACAACATTATGACTAAGCAAATAAAAATCACACCCTTATTGTAGGTTAAAACATCGACTTGCTAAACAAACTATGTAGTATAAAAGCTACTTTATATTCTATACCTTACACACTTCGGCATCTCTCTAGTCTAGTACAATGGAACAATTCCCCAGGGAATGTGTTGTGCTGCTGATTGCCTGCTTTATTGTCCTCTAGCATGCTGTGGCGACTGCGACTGGCGGTATGACACAGAGAAGTAACCTACTTTCACCTTGACTGAAAACCAACATACGGTATGGTCTCCAAAGATTCTAACAGTGAATGAACACACTGTACTGCATGTGACTCCTGCTGCTTGACTGTATTGGGTTTTATGGTGTTTTAGAAAACGTATTGACAAAGTAAACATATCTTACGACACTTGTATTTGCCGAAGAAAAAGGGCGATAATATACACTTATTCGTTTTGCATCATTTCACTGCAAAATCTGGTTTCTTGTAAGTTAAACACTGTTGTCAGTTATTTGTATTGGTACATATTTTACTTCTAGTTCGAAAATATCAAGCATCATTTCATTACTGCTTTGCACTGACATTTTGCAGTGACATTACAAAACTGCCAAACGGAAGCTGTTCGAAGAAAATGATTTCAGACCTAACATCATGCACTGCTAAATGCTCACGCCTAATTGCATATTTGGACGTTAGTTTTCTCGACTTTCACGACTACATGACTCATTAAGTTCACACCGAAAACTTGTTGTAAAATTCACTAAAAAAACAGTTTCTCTCTTTCTGTTAACATAGTTACTTTGACACCCTGATATACTTCGTTGATGTTTTTGAACTTTCTAAATTCCCTATTACAACAAGCGCCAGGTAACTTGTACCGCAACACGCTGCGAAAGTTTGCGAATTGACATCACCATGTTTACTTACTATCATTTGGTCACGTGATGCGTCGTTGACGTTGATTGGGTTTTCCTGTTTCGCGCTGTTCGGGTCAGACCCTGATATAAAACCCGTGTGGCCATCGAATGTGGGGTTGGTGCTTCCCTGAAAAACATTTTTAGTTCATTGGCATTTTTTGGTAAATCAGTTCAGTCTCACAACAACAGTATTGGGAAAACTTTACCTATAGCCAAACGTTACTTATGTTAATAAAACAATTGGTGATTTCGGACATCAAGCGTGTTTATGTTGTTGCCAACAAAATTGTATTATTACAGTTGTGAAACATATACTTACATTTGTAAAGGACATGTCGTGTTTTGTGTACTCTGGCCGTTTTGTTTCGTCAAGTTCCGGCACAACAGGCCCAAGAAGAGCTGATGCCGTTCCGGCAAATGCTGCAGTTGTGGCGTTAATGGGAGGAAGAGCTCGTGGAAGCGGTTGGGTGTAATCCGGTCTCGTGAGAGCGCTGTGCAAGTACTCGTCTTCTTTTAGCTCTCTTTCCTCCTCGTTTAATGGAGCTGTAAAAAAATATAATGTAAATAGTTTGGTTGTTAGTAACCATTACTTACAACAGGTACGTCCGATTCGTATTTTGAATTTTTAAACTTGCACAAAACTGCGTAACACAGACCACCTACCTTTCTACAGATTTTACAAGTCTCCTTGGAAAGTTTAATCACACAAACCTATTTAAAATCTATATTTAAAAACCTCGTGTTTTGTTATGCATTGGGTTTGTTCTATTAAGTATGCAGTTAAACACTAAGACCATAAATACCACAGTTACTAACAAAACGTACCTCGCAACATAAAAACAAGAGCAAGGTATAAGCAAAGTGGACGAAAAATACGCTTTTATGCTAACCACGCACCATGGGCTAATGGGCTAAAAATCACACCACACCAACATCAAACGTAAATAGAGCAACCACTATCCCCCCCCCCCACTAAGACCATAAATACCACAGTTACTAACAAAACGTACCTCGCAACCTAAAAACAAGAGCATGGTATAAGCAAAGTGAACAAAAAATACGCTTTTATGCTAACCACGCACCATGGGCTAATGGGCAAAAATCACACCACACCAACACCAAACGTAAATAGAGCAACTAATCAATACTTTGTTCCAATGTACGTAACCGTTACATAACAACATAGAGGTTTGCCTCAACAATTTATTTTGACAAAAAATGAATTAAAAAACACTTTGTCACAAGACACAATTTTACATCCCTTAATCAAAAACACTCAAACAACCTATCAGCGGCTACTAATATCACACTGTAGGCCTACACTCTCTGTATAACCTGAATATTGGTATTCGACATAACATATATAACTACAATAAAGAGGAATCACAATTCACAGCAGTATACATCGATCTGTTTGTCATTTAACCACAACTAGTTCACTATAGGTTCTTGATTGTCAAACCAACCAGCAGAGAGCTGCACTTACTGCAAAATTTACGTCTATAAAGCTCTATGACAACAAGGGTGTGTTTTGTTTGTTTCCGATCCCTTACAGCAAATTTACTGTAAGTCACTGGGTAATAATAAACCACTCGGATAATGCTTGGTGTGCACAGAGCTTCGCCGCCTGTTTGGGCTCAAGTTATTCATTAAAGGCGCCATCGACAATGCCTACCCCAATATTTGATTCAGTAATGATGCATCCTTTAATAAACAATTCAACTTTAACCATGTGGTTTAAATCGTTGTAAAATGCAGTAAGGGTTGTTACGGTTTGATGGGTGTGACAACAAGTGAAAAGTCGTACAGGCCGTGGGCCTTGACAATCCCGACAACAAGTTTTGTTTCATAATTAACCTGACTGTTTCCAGAAGTCTGCCACTGCAGTAACATTTGGCAAAGTTTGTCTGCTGTCTGCTTATTGCGAATGTAAACACTGCATGCAGTAACACATCTTTGCCCAAAACAACAGTTTGGGCAACTGTACCAATATATCAATTTCCGCAAACAGTGCCGCGTAATGTCGCTTTTCATTGACATTTTTCGGAAAACTGTCTTCAGAGATGTTTCCATTCGACAACGTGGTTTGTCGCATCTTTGTTTTGCGGATACGCCTCAACTGTTAATGAAGGGTCATTGAAAGCACTATACAAAGCTTTAACAACTTTTATAGCCACTTAAATATAACTTCTTCCATTTGCACAAATTAAAACCCTTCAGAGTCTTTAGAGTTTTAAGTGTAATAAGTTAGGCATAAAATATATTGGTCTGTAATGTTGTTTAACTGTTGTAATGGTCCAAAACACAGTGTATAAAACCCTAGGCCAAACAGAATCGACTGTGTTACACAAATTCTGTCAGAACACTGTGTACAACGGTTGGTTCTGTTTGGCCTAGAGTTTTATACACAGGATTTTGGTTTATATTGATGTACAGAACAGTAAAACTGCTACTGTAAGGTTGATTTTATTTCAAACTAGACTTTATTTTCTGTTCAAATGGTAAACCTACACTCATCATCCAAGCTGTTGGTGCTGTTAACTCCTATCGGCGCTACTTTTTGTTTTTTCTTTCTACGCTTCTTCTTTTCCACCTCTGTGAAGGAAAATGGGGCAAGGTTTTGTGCAGGCACCGTCATGGGAAAGTCCCCGCTTTCGGAAAACCCAGGTGGATAACTGGTCCCCGGTGGTGGAGAAGACCTCTCGTTGGCCCATTTACTAACTACAGAAGTTTGTGGACTTGATTTTCCTTCATGTGTTGAACCGTAACTTGGCACATTTGGGTCAGAAACACTTAGCGCCGACTCCGGATTCTCGAACAAGTTTATTGTCTTTTGTTGTTTCCGGCTAAACTCTGTGTCTGAGCCACTCTCAGTGCTCATTGCATCATATTCTTTGTGAAACATGATGACCGCCTTTAGGTCTTTTGTTTCGATTACAAAATACCATACGCTTTACAGCACACTGAAAAACATACGGCCAATCGTGAAAAATCCAAACAAGTATTTATAAATATTAGATCCAAAAGGCGGTGACAAAACAGTAACAACCCAACCCTATTTATTACACGTACTAATTTTTTGCTTCAAAAACTTGTTTGTTTTATGCCATATAGATTTTACCTTCAAAAACAGAAACTTTACAGGACAGAATTTCAATTTCAAACACTTAAGTCGTAAAGCGTATATGTGCCTGTCATTTCATCTGTACAATAGAAACTCTAACTATATTCCCTGAAACGAATATCTTCGAAATCATCGTAATGCTGTCTGCCACACAAGTGCTAATCATCAAATATCCATAACAAGTAAAAAATACCGTTAAACCGTCACGACTAGATATACCAGTAACATCTGCTTTAGAACGAAGAGTATCGGCGATTTACTCTCTGTTGACCACTCACCCGGAACGCGTACAAAGCGCAACGTCATTCCTTCTGTCCAGGTGCTGCCATGGCAATAAACCAAGCACAATTCTCAAAGCAACACCACGAAAGTTGTTCAAATGAGCAGAACGCACAATGGTCATGAAAATCGAGCGAGCTTTTATGGCGGCAAGGTAAACACAGGAATCGTGGATTTGTGTGGACATAGCGCGATTTTAAAAGCCCAAGGAACCGCAGTAAATTTCCTCATCTAAATTTAGCCTTTTAAGTCAGTGTTGGGCTTTGCACTATTCTAGAGAAAAACAAAATGAGCGATACAGCTAAAATGTTTGCTGCTTAAAAACCGTAACGACTAAAGGTACCTATGGCTTGTTCTATTCACCACAACAAAACAAAAAGCTATTACGTTACAGACTGCCACGTATGTACCAAACGGTCCGTGATGGTGTTTCTGCTTGACAGATTCAAACCCCGCCTCATACGTTAAACCCGACTTCGAATTATGAATAAAGGTTCAATATTTGTTTTGCGTTGAATTTCAACACCATTAATAGACATCTTAGGTTTGTTTAAGTAAATTAATCCAAAAGTAACACACCTAATTTCCGGCATACCTAATGCTTCTACTAGATTTTTTTTCAAAAACAACGACTATTCCCATATTTTGACAATGCTTTATACAACAAAAATCATGACAAAATTCGTAGTCTTTATTGTTTGCATTTGATATGATGTCCTAATTCTATATTATGGTGCTACGATTTGGACTATTTCACCGGAAATCTGTCTCAATAGCTTATAAAGCTCAATAACATCACTTACCGACTTTGCTTTTCGAAAAAGGATCCATGGTAATTCCGTTTCGAAGTCTTCACTCCGAAATTATTTAATTGTCGTTGTTAAGGCTACATGTGTACAGATAAAGTGTCAAGACCGGCCTGATAGGTCTGCAAAAAGCCCGGCAGATATATAATGGGCGGTTTGTCAATTCCAACGACGCACCTGACTCTTGCCTATAACCTTCGGGCCATAGGATAGCATTCAGCGTAGAAATCGATTCATAGGGTACACCTTTGTTATCACATATACGTCGTTCTGCAACAATGGCCTACGTACCGTATCGTTTCAATCTATTGTGCGCCACTGTATGTTATTTTGAGTCTCACACAAGTAGTTACCTTCACGAGAAAGGCTTGGCTCTCTGTCGAGTGTCGATGTCTGCTGACTGTTTGTACATGTAGGTTTATTGCCGAGTGGTTGTTTTGTTTCTTTTTAGCTTCTTTTTCTAGATTGTTTTAACATATTGATTTCATAATACCTGCTGGTTGGCAAGGATAACGCAAGTAAATTTACGATCGTGTTTCGGCACTTGAAATCGAATTGACGCGTTACCAATGCGATTTGTTGTTTTGGGAAGCAACCGTGACCTAACAAAATCGTTCTAGTGTTTGAAATACACTGTTTCACAGACAACTCACAGAACACATATTGGTTTAGTGCCCCTGTTTCAAAAAATGCCGTAATAGTAAATGTCGACACACATTTTGAGGCCACATTAAAGCCCTGCACAACAAAGGGGTGCTACACGCAGGTTTTGGTCGTACTGTATATAGACTCTATATAGAGAGTCTACTCTATAGAGTTTATAGACAGCAGGTGAGTTGCAAGCGAAATAAGTTTGAAAGCCAAAAAATATGTTTTATGTTTCCAAAAATAATGCAGATTTAACAAACACAAATCCGACTTGATCTTAAGATACCAATAAAATATTATCGTAGTTTGTGTAGGATACCTATGCCATACACAGTTTGTGTGTAGTCACTTTACTTGATGCTCTAGCTATGCACGCGCATATTATTTTGCCTATTTGGTAATAATCCAGCACTGCCCGTGCGTAAGCGTTGAGATGACAACGAATGTAGGCTACAACACTGATGGCTTTCAGTGTCAGGCACCTTTAGTTTTGTGTAAGTAAGTTTTCTTCAGAGTAGCCTACAGTTTGTTTTTCGAATGACGCTTTGCTTGTTTGAGAGTGATTTTCAATATTTTTGAAATCTGATTTTGTTTCAACATAAGCAACCTTATCAATACATTTTATTCAAAAAAACTGTCACACTGACTCATTAAATTTTAGTTAAAAAGGTTAAATCGTTTTCAAATGCCGTAGTAAAAGAAAGAAGTGATAACGTGGAATCGTATTTGAGTTATCACAGTTTAGGGATTCTCCCTCTTTTTGATTTTCTACTATATAACTATACCCACAGCATATTAAACTTGCTAATTTAACTTGGAGCATATTGTATGGTCTCTATTATGTACACTTAAAATTAGTGACAAATGAATCCAAATTGCAAACTTCTCGCCACAATTGCGCAACCCGCTGGAAATAAAACGTGATAAGGGGATTTCCCTTAGAGTGTAAACTTGGTTCTATTTTCTTCGTTTGGAAATCAATACTGGGACGGTACAGCAAATAAATTGGAAAAAAACCCAGCAATTTTCATAAAACATGCTTAAAAGCAAAATTGTTCCTGTGGAGGAATTGGATTTTGCCTTCATTGATCCCAAAACAGGTGCATTTTGTCGGTGTGCCAACTGTTACCATTTGTTTTGTAATTTGTCAGTCTAGTGGTTTAAATTTAGAATGGTTCATTGTTCGCTAAACGTAGTTTTTGTTTAGATGAATTGGTGTACCGAAAATCTGTACACTCAGACCTATGCCATAAGACCCTGTCAGGTGTTGAGTATTACGCAGTTCCACATCATTTCAATGAAAATGCTGAGGAATTAAAGCAGTATGTACCGGTTTTAGATGACATAATTTCCGATCTCCAATGGCTTTTAATGCTAGATCATCCCAAGTTTTGGTGCCAGGTATTACAAAAAGTGTTTTGTTTGCTACTTTTCCTAGTGCGTGGTTGAATTGAGATAATTTTGTCGGCTGATGCAAATTGTAGAAGCAAAGTTTTACTAAAATATTCACCAAGCTGGAAAAAGCTGTGAATTACTGCATTTTAAACACTTTGGCACATGTGTAAAGTTTGCAATTAAAAAAACTTCCAGATTTTATTTGAGTTTTTCTTTGTGTATGTTTTATTTGATACATGACTGGCTGCTACTGTTTTTAATTAAAAATATATTATGTGTTTTCATAAATTTAAAATGGCATGACATTTGAGCACAAACTTATGAAGAAAATCGTTTTTCCACAAAAATTTACTTTTACCTTTTTTGTCAAATATTACATCTGAGAGCGCTTGTGATCTTTAGGCACAGCTTCAATCTTATAAAAGAAAGATTTTATTCAAACCTGTTAACAACAGAATAAGGCATTAGGAACAAACAAAATACAAAACAGGAGGTCAGATAAATTTTATCACAAAATGATACCATGGCATGCAATGCAAATAACTTTGATAGACTGTTACACATGTTGTTCTTTTTTGTCAGTATTTCATTTCTTAGCATAAACAACTGTTTTGTTATAAATTCAGGTTGCAGTAATTCCTTGTCTTTGTTGTTGTAGGTTGTCAATGATGAATCCGTACATGCTTTGCTGAATTCCTATTTACGAAAAGCACCAAGATACAAGCAGTGTGACCTTCCTGCAAATATCAAAAGAAAGCATGACCTTGTCCACCGTCTAGTTTTTCTGGTGTTTCAAAGGTAAAAGATTTTTATCATGCTTTACTTATTTGGCACAAAAATTGTATAGTTTGTAACATTTCTGTGTATATACATTATAATACTGCTGTTCAAATCAAGTTTCCATTCTAATAAATCCTGAAAGCAATAGGTTGGTATATATTTTATTTAAAGTCAAGCAACAAAAAACTAGGTAACTAAACTGTCCCCCCCCCCCTAACATTTCTGTGTATATACATTATAATACTGCTGTTCAAATCAAGTTGGTCAAGCAACAAAAAACTAAGTAACTAAACTGTTTAGATTAGACGGTTCCAACCACATTTTAAAATGTCTGCACACATTTTTGATTGTTGCTGAATACTGTATATAGAGTGTACACAGTTTGAATTACTGTTGGGTTGCAAATTAGCGATGGACTCCAATTGATTTCCACCATAAAACTAAGATGATTGCTTATTCATAATTGCCTCAATCTGTTTGATACATTGCAGAATGTCGACAACAAGGGAATCAAAATCTGAATTTATAAGCCCCCCCCCCATTTTAAAATGTCTGCACACATTTTTGATTGTTGCTGAATACTGTATAGAGTGTACACAGTTTGAATTACTGTGTGGTTGCGCCCCCCCCCCACTAGATGTTATCCTTTAACAAACAAAATACTGTATTTTTTACGATGTTTTTTTCATGTTTTGTTTAATATTCACTGATTTTAGCAAATTATTCATTGGATGCAATTTGTTGAAATTAAATAAGATTTCATTAGGCTTGTTCACTAGTGTATTTTATCATGTATCCAGTTACTTGTTGGGTATTAAGTAATGCATTGTTTCACCCTCAAACAAGGAAGAATCTAAAAAAAACAGTTTTGCATTTGGCATTTGTGGCTTTGTGATTATTTCTGAGCATATATATATTTTTAGATTCTTACCCAAACTGAAAACAAGTGTTTGAAAGAGGGTGATGATGTCAACACCCCAGCTTCACTTTCAAGTGGTCGACCTACTTCACATCTTGAGGAAATGGATGACGCTGACTTCTCTGACCTTCCCCCCCCCCCAAAGAATATTTTGGGCAATTGATTTATGATAATTTTCTATTTGATATCCCACGTTTAATGGACATCAGTGCTTTATACGGAAACCAACATAATATTAAGTTAGTAAGAAAGGTGGTCAGCTCTGTGTTTGAATGTCAGCAAAGCTATGTCAGCGATCTTCAGCAAGCTGCCAAAACTGTTGTTGAGGTACTATTATTTTATGTTAACGTAGCGATGTTGTATAAATTTATAGTTTTGATGTTTTAACTAGATGTTACCATTCAACAAACAATACACAAACAAAGTTTGAAATGTTTTTTCATGTTTTGTTTAATATTCACTGATGTTAGCAAATTATTCATTGAATGCAATGTGTTAAATTTATAAAAGATGTGATTTGGACTGTTCACTTGTGTATTTTACCATGTGTCCTTATAGTTACTTGTTGGGTATTAAGCAATGCATTGTTTCACCCAAAAGCAAAATATAGCCGAAAAAACACAGTTTATAGTGGTTTCAGTTGTGACTTTTGTGATGTATTTCGGAACATACCTTTCAGATTCTCACCCAAACGGAAAATAAATGTTTAAAAGAGGGTGATGGTGCCAATACCCCAGCTTCACTTGCAAGTGGTCGACCCACTTCACATCTTGAGGAAATGGATGATGCTGACTTCTCTGACCTAGTCCTGTTTTTATCAGACATCACTCACACACTTCAAGCATTTTTGGTGGACGTGTATCCAAAGTGTAGTATTGTGTTTTTTGAGGTATATAAATTATGACTATTATGTAGCTGTGGTTGAATTACAGCACTAATAATAATGAAATTTGTTGTTAGATGATGTCTTCAGGAAAATTTACAATAAATATAACATATATATTTTAGGCCTGGTCTGGATTATCTGTGTTAGTTTATTTACTTTTAATTTTGTTCGAGTGCCTTTTTCCCAATTAAGTCATGGCCCTTTTACACAAGTTGGGCTTTTTTCTCACAATTAAACACATCTACAGTTCTTCTTTTGTTGACTCTTTTTATGGATGAGCTATCATCTGTCACATGGTTGTCTATAACACTTGAAGCAAATAATAGTGTTAACGTACCATTTCCATCTTTATTTTTTTAAATAGTTGTGAAAGTGCAAACAAACAACGGTACTACTGGTATACAATTTTTATTGTGAGGTCTGTAGTTTACCCTAAGAAAAAAAACTTTTTTGTTGCCTGTTTAGTGTGGCACATAGAAACCTTTCAATTGTCTGAAATACAGATTTATATGCCTGTGTTTTAAATAGACTTGCATTTTCATTTTTGTAGGCTGGGTTGGTCAACAAACTGGACACTATATTCTGTGAAACTTTGAAAGCACTAAAGTCGGCATTGCATGAGAGAAAGTCTTGTATTCCATTTCCTACATACCAAGAACTAAACACTCATTTAAAGTTGACTCACAAATCAATTCTAAAAATTGTCCACCATCTCATAAATACTTGTCTGTTAAACCCAATATTAAAAGCTACCAAAGAAGATAAAGATGCCCAAACAGCAATGGCTGAAAGATACTTTGAGGTATGTTACAAGATTTTATTTGACACTGTTTTGGCTTATTGTCAGCGTTCTTTAGGTTTTCACAAATTACTTTTTTTGCAGAACCTTACTTTGTTGTTATCACATCGACCATTAATCAGTGAACTACAACAAAATTTTAATCTTATCAAAGATGTTGAAGCAGTATTGCAGGTCAGACTGTTCGTTTGCATGAAATTAAACTTTATGTTTGTAACAAATTGTTAAATAGTCCCCAACTACGAAGCTGACATGTGCAGCATACAAGGCAGGCAATGGTGCTTGTGATTCAACTTTCTGCGGCTTCTCCACTGAGCCTGTGTATCTCAGTTGGTAGA
>QLIY01001067.1:0-39477 GCA_003260075.1 Phallusia mammillata | reverse complement strand
ACCTTAAAATTAGGGATGTATATTTCAGAATCCCTTACAATGTTAACTGCAATAATGGAAAAAATGTATATACAAAAATATTCTGAAACATTTCCAAACTAAAAATGTTTTTGCAGCCTCACCGGTTGGGAACCACTGATTTATAGGCAACACTTTACGGTCAAATTTTCCGAATTTCCTGTTTAGTAACTATGTTCATACTACCTAAGAAGTCCATTTAAATTACTTTTATCCCATAAATGTAGATTTTAAATCAAAATGACTTGCTTATAAGACTCAACTTGTCAAACGTATCTATAACACCACACTGGAACAGCATCACAGGTCAAACTTATAATCAGTTAGGGCTTTACGACCATAAAAACCTGATTTATCCTGTTTAGATCATTTCTACTATTTAAAGTTCATTTTTGAAATTAAAAAAACATTTTCTATATCTAAATGATCGCCTTACTAAAGGACATAGTAAAATATGCATGAGTAGTGGATAGTCAAATGTCTATTGAAAGTCAATAAACTGTTGCCCAAAAACGCTTGTGGTTTGTGTCGTAACGAACGTTCGGATTGCAGCGGGAAGTAGGAAATGAGACAAAACCCAACGATTATTTTAATGAAATAAAAAATGTCACAATAATTCAACGGTAACGTTCATTTAAAATATAATTATGCACTTTGTAGCACACTTTACAGGAATCTGGCCATATAGAAATTGGGAATGTAACAGCCAAGATAATAAAAGTGACAAACATTAGTGTTCAAGCCTTTCGGCAAATGGACTGTTATATTCGTCATTAAAAATTGGAGATTTATTTTTTGAACTTACAAACACAATTACATGCTTTTGTTGTCGCGTGATAGATGAACATGAGAACGGTTTACTTGGTTTAGAAACTTTGCTGGGAGCGGAATGGTGGTCCAAATTTAAGTGATTAAAAACATGTAATTAACTTTCATAAACAAATGTAATGAATTTACATTCGGTTCCAGTTTTTTCGAAATACATGAGATTTGTATATTTAAATGAAACACCACGTTAAAAAAGCATACGTAAATGTTATTTTTTTCCTCTACAGCAACAACAATAAAACAACACCACAATTGCACAACACCCTGATAAACATCCCACTACTATTCCAGCTATTGCTGCATCAGACAAAGATTTTTCTTTACCGCCCCCTAAAACAAGAAACGCATATAAACCGCTGTTACACTGTCGATGTTCTTTTCAAAGACATAACCGTTATAAGTTTAAAGTCATTAACAAAGTTGCATGGCAATAGAAATAAAAACAAATGTAGAGAAAAACAATATAGATTTACTTGAAACAACGAGAAGTCTACCTTGTTGTTATAACAAATTGGAAAAAAATCTGTGTACTGTGATATTACGGTAAGTTGCTCTAAATTGAGTAGTATCAACAGGCGTTACGTAATGTGCTAAAATAAAATGCACAACTGTAAAAGTTTGGCGTTCCAGCAGTAACTTTTATAACTCGAATCACATTAAAAAATTGTTCCGCCGGTAGAAATTTGTTTTAGTATTTCGTCCTTTCGTGACTAGCTGTTGCTTCTTACATGTTCTAGCTGCATTATTTAGACTTAATATTATCATAAAGGTGCTGGTGTGGTTTCCCCGTACCCCATCAGTGCAAACATTGTGCGATTTTGTGGTCGTTAGTGGAAATGGCCACAGATATATGTGATGATGAATACATGAAACGGAATGGTTCACTCAAGACACCATGTAGCAATTAAATTGTAGCAGCCTTAAAAGATGGGAAGAGTTACTGACTCAAGTTCAATCGTAAACATGTGCTAAATTTTGATAGGAAGCTTAACGAACGCGATTATTTGCAGCTTAAGAAATAATTTACGACTATATGCATTAGAATAATGTTATTTTTATTATTAAACTTTCCCCCAACCACAATAGTCCCAACCGTTCGTTTTGTACACCATACTTTTAAATGTCACACATAATATTTTTTAACATATCCCTGCATGCAAGATGATTACCTCCTGGACAATCCGTTGTTTCAAAGTTTCCATCTGCCAAACAGCGTGCTGTAGCAGTGCCATTGCAACCGACCGGACAGTCAAGTTGAACAGTTTGGCTGAATTGAACGTTGTCACCTTCAGGGAAACTACACTCTTCACTTTCACAACGGCAAGGAATTGACTCAGGCCTTACACCCCCCCCCCCCCCCCCCCCCCCGAACAGAAGAGAAATTAACAAAATAAAGATATATTACCAACTTCTATCTAATATAAAAAACAAATAACTTATGATTTTAAAATTTAATCGTACGTTGAACACCTCAATGCAAACCGTTATAAAAATCTAAATAATCACTTGACAAAACGTTGGTTTTGGGAAGCTATCGTGCTTTTTTGTATTTACAACCAAACCATACCGTAAGCACAAGTTTGTGTTACAACAAATTTTCCATCTTCTCCACATTGTGTAACGGCAGTTCCAGTACAACCTTGTGGACAGGCCAGCGAGATAGTTGTATTCAAAACAACTTCATCTCCGCCTGATGTCGCAAAGCTACAATCTTCTTGACAACCGCAACTTATTGAGTCCGGTACCAAGCATTTTACTGA
Organism: Phallusia mammillata; assembly: GCA_003260075.1. Classification (NCBI taxonomy): domain Eukaryota; kingdom Metazoa; phylum Chordata; class Ascidiacea; order Phlebobranchia; family Ascidiidae; genus Phallusia; species Phallusia mammillata. Next base: position 36,871 of record QLIY01001067.1, on the reverse strand, counting down.
AAATAGCACGACTGATTATGTCTAAAAATCTGAATCTATTTGTAAAAAATTCTTGTCTGTATTGGTACGCAACATTGCATGGATGGTCATGGTTGCGTATGATTTTAGATGATTGGTTTTGAAAATGTTTGTCAAAATTAAATAGCAAGCAAAATGCGCAATATGAATGTAAAGTATTCGACACGCGTTAGGAATAAAACCCCCCCCCCCCCCCCCCCCCCCCCCCCCCCCCCCCCCCCCCCCCCCCCCCCCCCCCCCCTAACTTTTGTAACCAATTATAAGTAGTTTATGCTGTTTTTCTTCTCTAATCTCTCATTGTGCTGTGTAAAATACAGTCGAACATGACAACTACGTTTTGACACATGAATCAAATTTAAAGTTTAGTGAATGTAAAAACTGGTAGTTACCAAAATGGCATTTCTGGCCAGAAAAACATCATAATTTACTTGGATTGCACAAATTTGCTGTCAAGTTGCCTTTAGAGTCGCATTGAATTTCGGTAGTCCCTGCCTCACATTTGCCTGTACACGTCACTTGGATGCTTTCCCCACAATGCATAGAAGTCTTGTCTGAACTGACATTGCACTTCTGTTCACACCCACAACCAATAGATGTCGGTAAAGAGCAGTCTGGTGGACAAAAAATATCAAGAAAATGCTTCTTGTCAAATAGTGTCTGCAAGTACTTTTGCAGGTCTTTGCTAGTGTACGCATTATTGATTTACCTTTGCAACAAGTGCCCGTTTCTGCAAAAGAACAATCATCTTGACAAACTCCTGTTTTATTACCAGTGTAGTTACCAACGCACACGAGTTGGGTTTTGCAGTCAAGGCCACATGTTAATGTCGAACAATTTACTTGACTTGAACAAATGAAACAGTCTAAATAAATTTAGAAGTAATTAGGTACATAAATCTCAGTCTTATACAGATTTAGGTTCTTTTATTTTATGAATGGCATAAGACGTGTCAAAAAGTCATGTTTTACATGAACGTATGGTCTATTTCTTGACTGAAAATCATTACATGCTCAGTTATAGAAATCTAGCGTATAAATTTATTAAACAAATTTAAATACAGTTGGAAAAAACACCTACTGGTTTCAACTGTAAAGGACTTTTTTGCCAATTGTAGTCGCAAGGCATCCAACACATATAAGGTTGTCGTCTGATCAGTGGCAGTAGTGTTGAGATGCAAGTAAAATTTTGATGAAGAATAGCTATACCAAAGTAATATTAATTTAAGTACAGTATAAAATACTATTTTAAGATTTTTATTCCATGTACTTATGTTTACCTGCCTAAAAGAAATAAGTTTACCCAAAAGCAGGACCTTAGATTGTTTGTCCAATTAATTTGGAGGTTAATTGCATCAACTGTCAAAAACGCATTTAAAGATACCAACTATCAGCAATAGTCTTTAGATATGTTGTGCACAAAAAATGCAACAATCTAAAAGAATTCGCAAAGGTTGTACCAAGCGATAGCTTCAAAAACTAAAAGGTACGGAAATGTAACGAACTTACCTTGCCTTGATTCTTGATTCAAAAATTGATCCAGAAACCGGATTGCAGGTTTTTGCTGGATATAAACACGATGCTATTGTCTGTAAAAGTCGTGCATGATTCACCTGATCAACTTAATCACGTCGTAAAATACCGTTGTATTAATTTTCCACCCCCCCCCCCCCCCCCCCCCCCCCCCCCCCCCCCCCCCCCCCCCCCCCCCCCCCCCCCCCCCCCCCCCCCCCCCCCCCCCCCCCCCCCGCCCACCGAGACCTCAACTTGGCTTCCTGCAGTTTTGCAACCGGTCGTTGTGTCAAGAGAAAGAGGCGCATTCACTAAAAATGTTATAATTATGGTTTTATTAACTGTTTATTAAGTAAATTAAATGTTTAATGCTATGTACTAAAAAGTGTACAAACAGTTGCATACTTGTCATTAAGACTGACTGGAAATTGACCTGCTTAATTCAAAGTAGAGGTCGGCAAACTTTTTACCACTGCTGACCGTTTTTAGAACTATTTTTTTTACAAAATAACGGTTTTTACAAAATAGCAAATTTTAAACAATGAAAGTCATTACAAGATTTTACCGAAAATGACCTGTGCTAAATTTATTTCGCCGGTTTGGCGAATTTTACAAAGATTCGGTTTCGGCCGAAAAATTTGTTGCGAATCGACCAAAACTGAATATTTTTTCAAATTTAAACGTAAAACGTGTATTCTCTGCTTAATTAGTGCCACGCAATCTTTCAATTTAAGCATTAACTAATATCGCGTCAATAATCACCGAATCACCGTTTCCAAACGGGAAGGGTACTTATTCGCATGACGTCATAACTCACACGGTGGAATCAGATTTTTTGGTGCATGTCTACAAAAAAGCACTTTCCGCTATAACGTTACAGCATAACATTACATGCACTACAGAACTATGACAAACCACAAAACAAAAACTTTTTACAGTAATACGTCATATGTCATATTACAAACAATTACAAAGTCCCAAATAAAGTAAAACTCCATTACTGCAACACATACAAAGTGACTACAAGCTAACCACTACAAACGTCAACATAAAGCACGATAAATCCCCATCTACAGTACACCTTATTTTGTCAAAAATAATCGAGCGGGTGTAGGAATAACAAACAAATGCCTGATTTCGACAAACCGGCGAGCATTACCGCGAATTTAACAAAAAAATGCTTCAACGCATTTAATCTGAATATTTACACGGCCCTAAATAAAAGTCTTCCAAAAAAGCAAGATAGATATTACCACCTTCCTCTAAAAAACAGCTTGTGGCTCAAAGACTGACTGTTGTCTTTTCCTATTCAACGTAAACTCACCTATTTGGGCCTTGGTTGTAAACTGCTTGAGTATAAATGTGAAGGTCACAAGAAAAACGCCTTTAGTTAACATTTTTTGACTTTCCTTAAAAAATATAAATTAAAAACAAACAAACAACCCCCCCCCCCCCCCCCCCCCCCCCCCCCCCCCCCCCCCCCCCCCCCCCCCCCCCCCCCCCCCCCCCCCTTTAAATTTACTTTTTCAGCTTGAAAAAACGACCCCCTTCGTATTGCATAGCCTAAGGGTTTTTGTGACCCAGGTTACAAAGCTAAACGGCAAACATTGACAAAAAACGCCAACGCTTCGCTATTTCACAGAAACCAAACAAACCGATCAGAAGTAGGGCAGCTCATACACATTCGAGAAGAATGATTTACAAAATTTGCGTCCTACTCTGGTTCTTTACGCTGTCTGATGCAGATGGTATTTACTTTTTGACATTTTTCCGGTCTTGATTAAAAACTTAAAAAAATCGCAAAAGTTTTTCAGATATTTGACTGTATGGAATTGAATTTCTAAGACCGCGTTTTATTGCATTTTTGCGTCGATTTGTAAACTGTTTTCAATTTTATCGCTTAATATCGCTAAAACTTAGAAAATACAATATTTGTTGTTTTAAATTACCGTAGATTTTATGAATGTTTACAGACAGCGAACTACAACCAAGCCAAACAATTTGGGCGGAACAGTACAATGGAACTATGTACTGGTACTCTAACTGTTACCCCGTAAACCAAAGCCTGCCTGCCTTGAAATGGTCAATTAGGAACAGCAGCAAAAATGATAGCTTGACTTTTATGTGGAACAACAGCACAGAAGCGTACGGTGATGGCGTATTTGAAATCAAAGAATATACTGCAACAGTGCAATGGAATAAATCTTGCATTAATACAACGTTTAGCGTTCCTCTACCAAGAAATTTTTCTTTGGACAACAGCAGTATTTCATTAACAGTTGTTGAATCAGATGAAGTGCGTGCAAAAATGTACAAAAATATTACAACGCGTGGTAAGTAAAATCAAAGCACTTTCCTATAATAATAAAGTTCATAACGTATCGTTGGGTACCGGTATCTCAGTGATCCAAATTCCCAAAAGTTTCAGTATATACTTTAAGCAAAACTAAATTGATGTCGCATTGTGTTATAAGTTATAGCATAACTATCAACTGCCCAAACACTATTTGATTGTAAAATGCAAGTACAGTTATAGAGATAAAGATATGTCCTGATGAATTCTAACGTTTTTTAAGAATGCCAAGAAGCGGTCAATTTTAATGTGTCTGTTAGTTCTAAGAATGGATATTTCGACACAAAAGGACAATTTTATTGTTTAAACAATGGAAGTTTGTTCGCAAACAAATCAACACCGTTCCCGGATAATAATACAGTATGCTTGTCAACTGCCCAATGGGAATCGGAAAGTACAGTTGAATGTTGGTTAGGTAAGCTTTATTGAAACATTGACGCTTAACGAATCAATAATTCTTGATTTTATTTTTAAAGCGCCATGCCCAACTCTGTTAATCAACGAAACTTCAAACACTACAATTACGGTCAACGAAAATCAAATGTTAAAATTTGATTGCCAGTACACTGATGAGTATCCAGTTGGATTAAATACAGTTTACTATACAGGAACAAACGTTTTTCGCAATGTTTCAAAAGTAAGTACAGCACTGGTTGCAAACAAACCCGGTTGTGCAAAAACTTCAAACAAACAGCTTGAAATATGGTCGAGTTACATTGAGTTGTGCAAAAACTAAATAGGCACTTGGCTGTGATAATAATGAGTATAACAAAGAAACTTACACGAAAAATAAATATTGCCAAAGTGTTTGAACCACAAATAAAGTTTATCTTTTTAACAACAAACGTATTGTTGCTATACGATGTTTACTTTACAAACGCTAACCGTTAATTGTTTGACCACGTTGTCTTCAGGCTACTCATGTCTATTTTAAAACAACACGCGAAGACAACAATCTCATTGCATCATGTCAAGCTGTTACTCCATACACGGAATATGACGACAAACTTGGTCGTTCACCAGAAACCTTGTTCAAAGTGCAGTGTAAGTTTAACTTAATATTTTATTGCGTTCGGTGAATATGTAAAACAATATTTTCCATGCCTGTATAAACCAACCACACAAAGCATATTGACAAATCAATATATCCTTCCAATGGAGTGCGCCCCCCCCCCCCCCCCCCCCCCCCCCCCCCCGAAACTCTTTAAACTTTCATCTAATAACTCTTTTTTAGGGATTTAGGGTTTTAGGGATTACTAACATTTCAAAGCTGAGTAGTGGCAATTATACATGCCACACTGACGACCAATTCGCTTCTTTAGAAAACACGACTTACATCAATGTCCTATGTGGGTCATATATGACTGACTTTGGCCAACAAATCACTAAATTTCGACAATTTTTGCAGATCCCCCAATTCTTGACAAGATTATTGTAACTTCAAGCCAGTTACCTGTCGAAAATGAATATGGTCTTTTTCTTAATGGTAAACAGACGGCTACATTAAACTGTTCAAGAGACGCAAATCCCCCTGCAAATTGTGAATATCAGATTGGAGAAATCATTCAAAGTGAAAGTTTTTGTGTATTGTCTTACAACTTTACAGAAACAGTATCCGTTTCATGCAATGCAAGCAACATTGCTGGTAGCGACTTTTCACAACTTAATGTCACAGTTATTAACGATAGTAAGTTGGAATTATTATAGCTTTCATTTCAATTTAGCATGTGAAGCATCGAACTGTCTTGCAGGATCATCGCATATTACAGATGTAAACCAGGCACCCATAAGAGCCGGAGAAAATGTTGCTCTAAGTTGCTCTGTTAATTATTCTGTTGAACTCGACACAAAGTTTCAATGGCAAATTCCTGATCAAACGAGGGTCGTAGACAAATTAAATGATGTTTTGAGTTTGACCAAGTTGAGCAGACTGGATTTGGGAAACTATGTTTGCAAAACAAATGATGTTTTTGGAAATGACACCAGTCAATATTTTTTAAATGTGACTTGTGAGTTGCTTTTATTTAATAGTTTCTGACCAGTAAAAATATTGAGTAAAAACCCCCCCCCCCCCCCCCCCCCCCCCCCCCCCCCCCCCCCCCCCCCCCACAGGAAATTAGTAGTTACACGAACTGCCAATCAGATGAAGTGATTAATGGAAATTGTTTTGTTACGTTTACCTCCAATCCACCTTCATTTCAATACAATTTGACAAATAATGGTGAGTCAAGTTTTATTTCCTTTTAATTCGGTTGGTTTATATTTATGGAAGTTTCTGTATTTCAGATGAAAACGTGGTTTGCCCTAATTGTTCCCTGACAACTGATAATAACGATAGCACAAAGCAAAAATTTTTATTGATGATAGAGGTAAATTGTATTTGTGTTTCTTTTCTGTATTTAATAGCTGCAAGTTTGCATTTTTTTAGATTTCCTCTGAAACAGAAACGTATCAGTTAAAAATTAAATCACCAATGGAAGGATTTACTGACCTTCTTGTGAAGTTTGTGGTATCCAATCAAAGTAACGTACCCGGTGGAAATGGAAATCAAACCGTAATAATTGCTGCAAGTGTAGTGGGTGCAATCGCTTTTATTGTGATTGTGGTGGTGGCGGTGTTTTTCTTCAGAAGAAATTATTCAAACAAATCCAGTGAGTTTTATAAACATACCGTATCAGTTGATCTTTGTTTCTAAATTATGACATTTCAAGGTGGAAGTTCCAGGAGCGACAGAAGACACTCCGGTCACGAAAACACGAATTTAGGTGGACATTTACTAAGCAATGTACAGAAAATCAAAACCAAATATATTTCAGCTTTTAGTTAACATATGCTTTTCTTTCGTTATTTTATTTACTTTCCACATGCAGGACCACACGATGCAATTGATGTCGTTGATTCAAATGCAAATAATGGTATGCAGCTTAGTCTTCTGAAAAAACTAGAGCTTATCATTTCGTGTTTTTTATGCTTTAGGCAGTGTAAATGAAAAAAGAATCAATCCATTATACGATGCAAGTGGTGACCCAGATGTAGTGACTAATGCATACGCTGTTGGTAAGTAACAATTGCTTTTTGGTATTCTACTCTCTGCAATATCTTCTGTTTTTACACCCGTTCTTTACATAAGTACAAGTCTCTAAAAACGAGGAACAAGTAAACCCTCTAAGCTCAGCTTCCAAAGTCGTTAGCGGTAAGTTGACTATTAAGTAAGTAATCTGTGACATAAGTTACTTTGCAAGGACCACTTAAGTTTTAATTGATACAAAATTTTGCGCAACATCAACTAAACTTACGGCACAGGTTAAGGGCCACTGGACAAAGTTTTTAGGGGTGCTTCGTTGTTCCAAGCTTTATTCTGTTTTGTAAACAAGTTCTGTTGATCAAGTATGATTACAAATAGATGCGCCACAACGCGCTGTGACGATTGGAGAAACGTACGCACAAGTTGACATCAAGAAAAAGCTGAAAGGCAAGTTAAATGTTTACCTACTGAAACCTTTCATTTTTGTGCATTGCGTAACGTCAATCAAACAGCGGGCTGTAACTTTCTTTGGCATAAATGAACTTTACTTGATTGCTTATCAAAACACTGGTATGATTAGGAAAGATACTAGCATCATCGTTGGATCGCAAAAATGGACATCTGTTAAGAAAAAACTTTGCTCCCTAGCTTTGCACAAAAATCGCATCACACTTCATTTCAGTTCAAAGCGTCTTAGAGGGCCGCACAACATTTATTTCCAAAAGCCTGGTTTGGTCGGACAAAATTGAGCGCAAATTCGTAACAACACAAACAAATTTTTTTTTAAATCTTAATGATGGGCAGGAACTTGGTCGAATGGTCCGGCGCGCCTGACCCATGTACAGACATAAAACCCCCTTACTGATTAAAACACTTTTTTTAAACGATTGACAATAATTAGGTTTAATGTAAACGTGCAAAGTGCGTAACAGTAAATTCTGTCGTAATGCTTATGTTATGATTAGTGAAAGAAGAACGTGTCAATCCACTCTACGAATCACGTTCAGCAACATCAGGAAACGAAGTTTATGCTATAGTGGACAAGTTCAAAAAGCCAAAAAGTAAAACCGTTACTCCAAAAATATGTGTCTATTTACGTCTCACCAACATTTGTTTAATTGAAATGTATTTGTTGTCAAATTCTTTTAAACTTTACATCATGATTTTTAGTTGAAAGAGAGGAAAAACTGAATCCCTTGTATGGCTTTCACCAACCAACCGGAATTCCTTTGCACGGAATTACGACACAGGAGTTGCCCATGAAAGGTCTGTTGCAAAAGTAAATATATATTGTATGCGGGTATGCATATAAGTAACATACTTTGCATTGAGTACAAACTTTATGTTTGTGTAACTTAAGGAAAAAAGATTTTTTTTTCTTTATAACTTCTTTACTTGTAATCGTTTTTAAATTTGCATATTTGCGCTTAAAGCAGTATCACGTACATTTCAGAATATAGCAGCTGTCCCTTAACCAGTCAACCAGTGGGCCCCCCCCCCATTTCAGAATATGCTCAAGTAAACAAGGCAAAACCAATCGGTAAGAAAACGAAGTTTCTGTTGTCCAAGGAAATGCTTTAAAATACTGTAGTAGAAGATAAGCCTCAGTGAAATCTTTCTTTTAAAACAGAAATATTAATTTTGCCAGTTAGGGCATCGTAAGTTTCTGTCTTATTCAAACAAAATCATCTGTTACACAGACTGGTTTCCGTAGTCTCGTATGACATTGCATTTACTGCGAATAAAATGTTCGTTTAATCTTAGGTGAAACAGAAGCTGGTCCAAGCATAAAAAAATCTAAGCCTCCCATAAAGAAGAAACCCAATCTAGTAGCAAAAAGTAAGTTTACTGCTTCTGTATGTTTGATCAGTATTACACACAACGTTTTTATTTAGCAGATTCAACAAACATCTGATCTTGATTCTTACAACGTGAGTAAAACTGAATTTTTAGTTTTCGAAGTACATTTAGGCTCACTAGTCAATTAGCCTGTATTATCTTGAAATATTTATAACACGTACTTTGAAAGATAAGTTTCGTACATTCTATTTGTATCTATTCTGGCTAACTATCTTTCAAAAACCGAAGGTACCGATACATTACGTTCTGTTGGTTTTACTAGTTCTTTTAAGCTAAATGTGTTTTAAATGTAGGAGACGGAGACGAGTTTCGTCGGATTTGCAATTAAGAATCAGCAAACTATCATTTCTATTTTATTTCCTTTGCACATATCGTTAGTTTCGTTTAGCTTACATCACGCATGATTATTAGTGTAATGATGTTTGATTAACTGCTGCGTAATGAATAGTCCCACATTCATGGATTTAAGTCTTTATGAAGTAATTGACATGTAAAGAACTACATCTGTAAAAATATAGTTTCCGGAACTTAAGTTTAATTTGTTTTATCGCTGGTTTTACCCTACAGTTCATCGGCTTACAGTTAAAAGGTCAATAAGAGTTTGACTTTTTCTCCACATAGGCTACACTTGCAAAAATGCTCTGAAACGTGATCTCTATTTTACAACTTCTCAACAGGTGGCCAAATAAACGTAGTAAAAAATGATAAACTTCAGTTTGTTCGTGTCAATTCACAACCCCAGAAAGCGATCAATCCTTTTATTGGTTGTTAGTGTGTTGCATACAATACAGGCATACAATAGTAAAGCGATAAAATTTACACGAAAGGTGTCCCAGCGCGGGACGGTGACGATTATATTGTTTTTGTCGTAAAAGAGAATATTTCTAAGTTGGGCGCAGGTACGCATTGTTAAACAATTGCAGGACGTTGATCCTACTTTATGGCGGTTGCCATCGGTAATAATACGATATTGTCAGAACGAAACATCCGTCCAGGTATCAAAGACAAGTGGTATCGACCCAAACTAATATTTCATACTAATTGTTCTGAGATTCTTCCAACAATCTGTAATAACGTCAAGTCCTTACTCTGTTTTTTTGTAGTGCTTGTATATTAAATGTTCATCTGCTTTATACCGATATATTATTTTTCAAATTTCACAAACAAACCTTGCACTGTTTAATGCTCTTGTTAAATTACCCTATTTTCTTATTATTGCAAAATGTAAATAAGCTAATAGAATAGCTGTAGCGTTAAAATCTAATTTTCATCTCTGTGTTTCCGTTATATTTTATGCTGCATGTTTATAACAATTTATGACGTGAGTGGTAATGTTCTGGCAGCTATTTAATCTGTGTAAAACGAATGTGAACTGTGAAATTTAGATTATGAACTATACAAATATCAGTCTGGTTGTTTTGAAAATCTAGCAATACAGTTTAAATTTAAATAAGGTTACACCAAATACATGTTCTCCCAAACCAAAAACTCCCTAAGACTAAAAAGTTAAACCGTAAAACGATCAACATGTTTGTTGACTTTTATATCAGCAATGTACTGAACGTCTGAGTTTTAAAGAAGTTGAATAAAACTGTACAAAAGATTTTACCCATAGGTTATTATACATTTACCTTTTATCGGGAAAAATGTACAGGTTGACATGCCATCTATGTGTGTGAAAAAATACTGTCCAGCACGTTCAATCCTATATTGTTTGTTAGTTTTGTCATAATGCTTAAAAGGTTCCCAATTCTTTGAGTGACCATTAATCAAAGTTGCAGTAGTTTCCGGGAGTTGCAACCAAACGTTTTTTATTTCAGTTTTTTCTATGTAACTTTTGAAACACAACCACCAAAATGGCAATAATAATAGTCTGAGTTTTACGCCACAATCACTTCCTCTGAAACGTGATCCCTGTTTTACAATTTATCGACTGGTGTTAAAAAGAGGGCATTTAAAAATAAAATGATCGTCAGTTTCTTTCAAACCCCAATAAACCTGACGCCTTGTAACCTTTAATAGGTTGTTAAATTTTGTAGTTCCTCTTTGCTCGGTTGTTACAATGTTGGTTTGCAGACACAATAGCTGGATAGGCTATTATATTAGGCTTGCCTGAGCGTGGAACGTTAAAGATAATTTTTTTTACACCCCAGATTCTTTGTCATTCTTGGGGCTGTTTCTAAGATAAAAAAAATACACCTTGTTAAACAAATGAAAGTTGTTTAATTTTTTGGGGATTGCCGGAGACAATAAAACAGCACTGTCACTTCGCAATGAAAACATGCTGCAAGTTAAAAGCTCACATGTAGAAAACAAGTTAAGCCTACAACAATATCTTTAGCGTCCGAAATCCTATAAAGTTTTTCCAACCACTTGTAGTAACATGAAGGCCCTACGCTGTTTTCCATGTCGATATTGGAATGTCCATCAGTCCCAGCCCTGTTGAAGCTTTCCATTTGACCATTTTACATTTCACAAATACATATGCATTTGCTGTTAAGTGATCTTGTTCCTTGTTGTTGTTTTGTACAAAGTGTAAATGTGTTAGTAGTATCGCTGTTGAGTTGAAGTGTCATCTTTTGCTTTGTGTTAATAAAATAGTTTATGTAGTGGAGCAATTGTTAGCAATGAGCACACTGAGCACTGACAAAACTTCTAGGATTCGGTTGTGGTCAGTGAAATTTATGTTATTATTTGGAGTATTTCCTAAAGAGTGAGTGGAGCTTAACGATTTTTGAAAGACTGCGAGTAAGTATAATAAAAAGAGGTATATTATAAAAGCCTTGCCTTTTTCATCGTCGTCAGCATTTATCAACGAGTCTTTTACCTCACTTTATATCTGTAGAGAATCCTGTTTGAAAAAGAAAGTGGTTTTGTTCCAGTCAACTGATGTTATTATGCATACATAAAATAGCTGTAAAAGCTCAAGTCACGTTCACCGACTCGTTCAAAGACACCAGTGTGTACAAATCGTAAATTGTATAGCTTTTTAGTGTTCCAGTTCCAGGTAAAATCAAGTTTAATCAGCAGTTTTATTGTTGTGACTAACAAAACTGTGTTGACTGATCCCATTATTCTACGAACATCTGTGTTTTCTTCGCCATGCAGTTCGTGTTTGATGAGACAACCAATGACCTTGAATGAAAAGCAACACAAGCTTCTAAACTTAGTTTTTAATCTATCTACAAATTCAACTTTAATTCCAATTTCAAATAAGAATATAAACCACCTTACAGTCTAGCTCACATTATGATTATACATTTGCTCGAAACGAAAGAGAAAGAAATGTGATTTTGGTACTATTTCGTTCGTATAATCAATATCATATGGCAACTAAGCCTTTAAACGCCTTTGGTTATTAATGCGAGGTTTTCCAAAAAAAGTAAACGCCAGATGAAATGACCCACATAGTTAGACATCAAAACTAGTTTAAAGCACCTTATGTATGATCTGAAGAATGATCTAAAAAATAGTCTAAAGAAAGAACAACTTTCGTGTTAACATCGGACGATTTTAAAAAACTTTTTAATACACAAAGCATATGTAGTTGCTTTCGTCGGTTTAAAGACAAGTGACAAACGTATGCTAACTAATTCTTACACTGCTCAAGCACGACTTCTAGTGAGAAAAGTTTAAGTACGGCAACAGTGTGACACGTCCTGCAGACGACATCTTTTATACCAATACAGTTTTTAGGCATTTAATTTACAAACAGTTTTATTAGGTTTTACAAAACATTCAAAATTAGCCGCTAAAACAATTTCGAAGCGAAAATATAAATTTATGTCCTACAGCACCGTTGATTACCAAAAACAGACATTTGCTCAGTATTTAAAACAGAAAAATGGGTTGGCCATGAGTTTTTGGTAATGAAATGCGCGTCCGTTTTTTGAATTCCGGATTGACTTCAGTTTGGGTGTTGGGGTAAACCCCCCCCCCCTTTTCCAACCCTGAAATAGAAAATTTTTAGAGCTTATTTTCAATAAATTTAATACATCTGCACATCACCCATTCCTTTGTTGTATTTTCACGTGATCGCAATTGTTGTTTTTATTCGCTTGTTACAGTGCTCATCATCTTTTTTGCCTTCTGATCATCTAGGCATTACTTGAATTGTCGAGATTTCCGCGCTGTTGGTTCTCGATCTCGATTGTGCCAGTTGACATTCTAAACAATGGTGAGGATGTGATTAGTCAAAAACCTCGTGAAGTGTAATCAGATTTTCCCGTTTTGATAAATAAAGTGGCAGTCCATTCGTAGGCGTCTGGAAAAAAAACACTTCCGGTGTTTAATTGTTTCAATTTGGATTACTTGATTTGTTGTGTTTTCCGCGCTGTTGGTTCTCGATCTCGGATGTGCCAGGTGATATTCTAAACAGTGCTGAGATTGCAGTTGGTCAAAAATCAAGCCTAATCAGTTTGGCACGTTTTAAGAAATGAAGTGGCAGCCTTTTTGTAGGCGTCTGGCACTTCTGAAATTTTATTGTTTCGATTTTGTGTACGGACGTTCTTTATTTACCGTATGACAACATTTGAAATGATTTTGGAGATACCAACAAATAGTGAGACTCGTCTTTAGGTAAAAGCGGTATTAACAGGATTTCTGGTTTACAGATTCAGAAAGACAGATTTGAGGAACATATCACATTTGCAGGGACTTTGGGGTTTATTTGGTAAAGATAACATATATATCTGAAATTGTTTGACCAAAATCCGGGACTGCCAGCAACAGTTCGCTAGGTCTCTGCATCGACCATCCACTGGTTTTGCAAGAAAGATTCACCCCCCCCCCCCCCCCCCCCCCCCCCCCCCCCCCCCCCCCCCCCCCCCCCCCCCCCCCCCCCCCCCCCCCTCATTTTGATCGTATTTTAATGAGACAAATTTTTGTTGTGTTGGAATATTTTTCCTTTTACGAATTTGTAACAACGATGTGTTTTCGATTCATCCCTACACAGTGAGGTGTGGGTACTTTGTAGCACAGCGTCAAAGCACTCATCTTGTCACACAGTGCTTGTGGCTTACGACAATTGCTAAAGATCTGATGTGTAAGTCCTGAACATCCACTCGAAGTGTTGAACGGACGCGCTTTGCGCCAGTAGGGTAACACTGTGAACGCCACAGGGATGTACTGATTGGGTACTCTGATTTGATATTTTTTACATGTTACATGTAGGTGATTTATTACTACAGCAAAGACCAACTTGTTTAAATTAGTTAAATACAAATTCTTTAAGCGAATTGCAAATCAGATAATGAGATCCATGTCAATTATTATTTTTTGTATTTGCATCCAATCACATTTCGTTTTAATACCTTATTTTTTTTTAAATGGTAAGTTGAGTTTTATGTCCTTGTAATTTGTTGTTTGGTCATCTATATTTCAATATTGTTTGTCCTAATTGTTCTTTCCTAAACCAACTATTAGCAACGATTGAACAAACTAAATATTTTTTATGACAAAGGTTTTTGTGCATTTTCATCGTGTTGCTTTTCGCAACCTGGCATATTATTATATTTCCTCTGAAAAAGAATCTTGTAACCTGAGAATCAAGCCAACAATGGAAGCATTTACCCCCCCCCCCCCCCCCCTTGTTGTTGAATGGCGTTTATCAGATTTAAATGTTCTCGATCCAAGTGCCATAAGTGAGTTTATTGTTAAACATGAGTGTGCTCTTGTATTCTCAGTTTTCGTGACACTACATTTAAAAAAAAGTGACCACGAGTAAAAAGAGACCCAAATCAAACTGATGCGTAAACCTGGCGCGAACCCGATTCTGACCCAAACAGCTCGTCCCGACTTACAACTCTTATTCGGCATAAGTACCAACAACGGTCTGGAATGCACTGTTGGTTGCAATAATTTTGCTGCAACGTAAACAAAATAAATGGTTTATTATCCAATATGCGGTAAAGAAATCATAAGCACAAATGAATCCTAATTGATGCCCCTATTTGGGCTTACTAAACTATGCGCCAACATAATTAAAGCATTTAGGTTTTAGCGTAATGAGTGAACAAATGTACGGTTTATTAGGATTAGAAGTTTTGCTGAGAAGGGAATGTTGGTCAAAATTTGAGTAATGAAAATGGTAATGAATATACCTAAAAAAGTAATGAATTTGCTGATATTTACGGTTCCTATCTTTATCAATAGCAGCAACAATAAATCGCCATCACAATCCCAACTGGCCCGAATATACATCCCACTATTATTCCAGTTATTGCTCCGGCAGACAAAGATTGTCCTTTTTCGTCGCCTAAAAAATCAAAAAAATATATATCACATTGCAAAATAACTTATTAATGCATAGGGGTGTTATAAAACAAAATTCTTTTTCAAAATTATCGAAAAATTTTGTGCTATGCGCAAACATTACCATTTACTGATATTTTTATTTTTAAGGTAATGATTCACCCAAAAATATGGTTCAGTCATTTTGAAGCAAATGCCCCCCCCCCCCCCCCCCCCCCCCCCCCCCCCCCCCCCCCCCCCCCCCCCCCCCCCCCCCCCCCCCCCCCCCCCCCCCCCCCCCCCCCCCCCAAATGCTGTTGTCTAATTTTTGGCCCTGGGTTCTAGGTCTGTGATATTTTACACTATTTGATTAATTTAAATATTTTATTTGAAACGACAAAATTGTACATGTATTTGAAAAATTTAAAACCTTTATTTTATAACAGGCCGAAAAATTTCAAAACCTTTATTTTGTAACGGAAAATTTCAAAACCTTTATTTTTTAATATGGCACTAAGAAAATACCATCTTAAAATCACTAAGAAAATACCAAACAAAACAAATTCTGTCAACAACATCAAAGTTTGGGTGACGAAGCGAATGACAAGACATTTCAAACATTAAGGCATTTTTTATCCCATGAAAAACATTACCTTCTGCACAATCTGACGCGTTAAATTTTCCATTTGCCAAGCAGTGTGCTACAGCAGTTCCATTGCAACCGGCAGGGCATTCCAGTAGAACAGTTTGACCAAATTTAAGGTTGTCGCCGTCAGGAAAACTACACTCTTCACTTTCACAGCCGCAAGGCATTGATTCTGGCCTATGACACTCCACTGAAACAAAAAAAAATTTAACGTTTTGTTATTGGAGGTTTAAATGCTGCTGATTGCAGCAGCAAAAATACGTTAGAATTTTTGCTATTGTGTGTATTTACATTTCAATTTCGTTATCAAAAAAATTTAAACCCAACACAAATCATTATGAATAACCGAAAAACTTCTTCCGACAGATATATTTTAAGGGAAAAAATATTTTCGCTTTTTATTGTAACTTAGCCACAGTAACAACAAAACCATACCGTCAGCACAAATTTGCTTAACAAAAAAATTTCCGTCATGTCCACACTGCGCAATGGCCGTTCCAGTACAACCTTGTGGACAGGGCAGGGAGATAGTTGTATTGAAAATAACTTCATCTCCGCTTGATGTCGCAAAGCTGCAATCCTTTTGGCAACCACACTTTATTACATCCGGTACAAAGCAGGTTACTGAAAAACAAAACGATTGTCGTCTGGATAATTGTGTAGACAGCTGTATACTCATCGCTAATATTACTATGTAGTAAACACCACATGGCAAATATTTTTTAGAGTCTTGAACTACAAGATTACTATAATTGTTGAATTAAAACAGCAAAACTATTACATACACGAGGAGACATATTTTAACTAAGCTCATTGTTTAGCTTGTGGGTGTCTATTGCTGGTTCCCATAGATTAACAAAACTGTTTATTTACTTGTTATCGTAGCGTATAAAATAATAACACAAAAATTATGAAAAAAATAAAAAAATAAAAAAAAAAATATAAGAGGATTTAAGGTATGATTATTAATCTCGGACACTTGTTAGTAACATGTTCCTGAAATTTTGCCATTTTTCGTTTTTCCACCACACAAAAGTCTTTCTTAGTATTTATAGAATTGCATTCACCACAAGAGACATCAATTGCTTTGCATGTAACTGAAAATAAATTGTTACAGCCAGTTACTTTGATAATGTTTTGGTCAAGTCCATGAAGAAGATTATACTCCAGCCTAAGTGCAACCTATGTAGGCGTTTCACACACATTCAATCAAAATAGTTTTGATGGAGGTCGCTAGACCCCCCCCCCCCCCCCCCTTTGATTTAATCAAAGCAAGCTACGTTTCTTTTTATGTTGCAAACAATAGTATTAGTTCTATCACATGTTTGACATATATTTAAGCAAAGTTAGTTGCATTTATATTATAGAACAGAAACGTTTCAAATAGTTACTCTGTGTTTCACAGACATATATTTAAAAATCTGCAAATATTTTCTGCTTTTTCGCGATGATTTTAATTTTGGCTTAAAATTGAATCAGTTGATGTAATTTAGAGATTAACACATTGATCTGCACTGACCTATTTGCGGTGATGTTGAATCAAAGATCAATGAAAGTACGAAAATAATTTTCTTTACTTCCTTGAAATGCATACTTGTTGTGAACATACAAACAAATCTTTCCAAAATTGAATTGTTAAATAAAGTTTAAAACACACTTTTTCTAAGCACTGCGTTGATGCTTTGCTCTTCTGGTGTATAGATGATTAAGCAAGTAAACGGCTTGATATAGGGCAGCAAGCATTATAGATACGACAAGTTAAATATTAACTCGCCTTAAGTTTCGTAAAATGTCGTAATTCAAATAACACAACAATCGTGGAAGCAATCCAAAGCAAGCACCTTGTGCGTAGGCCACAGAAAACATACAATTTGTCATTACTTTGTTATGTTGGTTTACTGTACTTTAGCGATTGTTTCAGGAATGTACGTATAATTCGTTTTTCTTTTTACTTTTCGAATTAGGTGGCTTAATTTTAATGATAAATAAATTTAAGGATATTTGTCATAAAGGTGAAAGTTTGGCCCCCGAAACTTAAACTTACAAGCACAGCCGTTGTATATTTGTCTATCACTACAATTTACACATTTATCAAGACGCAGCGAGTTCATTGGTCAATAGCAATACGTCGTTAAAACATTGTATTTGCTGGTTCTTGCAAAAATAGCGTTTCTGCTTTGTTTGTTCAGTGTATTTTTTAGCAAAAGTTTAAAGCCAATCTTGGCAGCTCTATTTAGGTGCATACCTACTAATAGGTGACACATTGTCAATCTTCACATGTAACTTTAGTTTAAAATTTATAATTTAAAAAAAATTTAAGACAATGATTGAAGACCAAACCAAACAACCTGGTTCACCCGCTATACAATGAGATAATGTATTAGTACAGCTACTGTAACAGTAGTAGGATTAAGCCAGAAGCTATTTACTGAATTATAAGTTTTAACTTTACAAAATATAGCTACTTATGTTTTGGAAGAAGATAACTGTTTAAGGACCTTTCAAGCGTATTGCATTACAGTCAAAGATTATATTTAACAAAACTTGTTTTAATACAACGTTTGGTGTCACATTGCCTGGAGATGTTTCCATGAACAACACAATCACTCAACTTGCAATTAAAGACATTCCGAATCTTGAAGGAACATAACCACTAAAAGTATGTTAACCATATGTTTTTGTAGTTCTACGTTTGATCTTCGAATAATTAGGCTTTACAGTTTCGTCATGAAATTCAAACAAAATTTCGTTACAAAGAAAAATAACCTGGACACGTTACAAGCAAAGTTATCTTTTCACTAGACCAGCGTTCTTAATCAGGCCCCATGACCCTTCTTGGAGACCACTCGGTGTTTTCTTATAATTATAACGCCAACTTAACAGAAACAAACAATATACTTTCCCGCAAATAGGTAAATAATACAAACAAATAAATAACATTCTCTAATTACAGTAAACCGTTTAATAAATGCCATTTACAAAAGTTAAAACAATAAAATAATGTGTCTGCAGCTTAGCATTTATTGACAAAACAAAGTTTTTGGCATGGAATGCACTTTTTCCTACCAGTGAAAAAAAAAAACTAAAGGAAAAAGTGGAAAAAAACTGAACCCTTATACGACTTTTACCAACCAACCAGAGACGGAGGCAAGTTTTATCGGATTCCCAATCAAGAATTAACTTCTTATCATCTTTACATAAAACATCTCTTTTGCACATGTTCTTAGTTTCTTTTAATTTACATCACACATGATTATTAGACAGACCTATATTTTACGGATTTTCTATAAAATTGCAATTGAATGGTCAATGACAATTTAACTTTTCCCCACACACTCTTGCAAAAATGCTCTGAAACGTGATCTCTTTTTTACGACTTGTCCACAGGTGTCGAAATAAGGGTAGTTAAAAATATAATGATAGTCAATTTCTTTGTGTAATACACATTTCATTGGTTGTTAGATTGTCAAGTTCATGCCTGTGACGATTATATTGTTTTGTCCTTTAAGGGACTGTTTCTAAGTTGGGCACAGGCACACATTGTTAAACAATTGCAGGACGTTGATCCTACTTTGTGGCGGTTGCCATTGGTAAAGAAACCATACTGTCACGTCACAACTAAAACATCCTTCGACTAAAAAGTCCAGGTATCAAAGACAAGATGTGTGGAGAAACTTTCTTTTATTTTAATTTGTCTGAGGTTCTAACCAACGATTTGCAGTAACGTCAAGTCCTTACGCTGTTTGATATAATATGTTTGTACATTGAATGTTCATCTGTTATATACCCATATATTGTTTCTCAAATTGCTCGAAACAATTTACACCTATACACGCTTGCGTTGTTTAGAGCTCTAGTTTGTTTATACTGTTACGAAGCTGTTGCTTTAAAATCTCATTTTTCATTTCCGTGGTTCCATCATATTTTATGTTGCATGTATATGATAATTTACGAAGTTTTGCGTTGGATGGTATAGTGTTCTGACAACTATTTATTGTAATATATCAGTCTGGTTGTTTTTGAGACTAAACGAAACATGTTCTCCCAAACTGTGAACATCTTAGATAAGTTAAACCTTAAACAATCAAGGGGTTGGTTGACCCTTATGTATGTGGACAAGCTACTGACGTTTTTTTCTTTTTTAAATCAGATTTAACTAGTATATGAGTTCAAAGAAATTGAGTAAATAGTTCTAAAAGTTCTTACCGTTTTTTGAGAGTTTTGAGAAGGTTGACAAGTTTTCTATGTGTTGTAAAATATGAAATGTCCCAGACAAACCAAAGTGTTCAGCCAGCATTTGTGTTTAAATAACTCATTCCTGTACTGCTTGCTAGTTTCGTTGTTACGCCAAACATGTTCTTTTTTTATTTAACGTTAATTGACCTTGCAATCGTATCAACTGAAGTTAAAACCAAGTCTTTTAATTATAGTTTTTTTCCATGTAATTTAAAAAACACAGCCACTAAAATGGCAANTGTAAAATATGAAATGCCCCTGAAAAACCATAAGTGTTCAGCCCACATTTGTGTTTGAGTAACTCATTCCTGTACTGTTTGCTAGTTTTGTTGTTACGCCCAACATGTTCTTTTTTATTTACCGTTAATTGCCCGTGCAATCGTTTCTATAGAAGTTAAAGCCTTTTTTTTATCTTTTTTTCCTTGTAATTTAAAAAACACAGCCACTAAAATGGCAATAATAGGAAACGATTTACTTCAAGAACATTTGAAAAGTCATCTGAAACGTGATCCCTATTTTACGATTTGTAGACAGGTGTTGTTTGAAATACAAATAAAATCATTTCTTTCAAACCCTCATTAACCTAAAGACATCTAACGTTTTATAGGTTGTTTAATTTTCTAGTTCCTCCTTGTTCGGTTGTTACAAGGTTGGTTTGCTGACACACAATAGCTGGATAGGCAATTACATTAGGCGTGTCTAAGCGTGGGACTGTAACGATTATTGCTTTTACATCACAGTTCCTTTGTCGTTCATGGGATTGTTTCTAAGTTCAGCAAAGGACACACATTGTTAAACAGCTGATCCTACATATGCAGTTGTTTTCATAGACAATAAAACAGCACAGTCACGTCGCAATGAAAACATCCCACAACTCAACAGTTCACATGTAAAAAACAAGTCGAGTCAACAACCGTTTTCAGCCTCCTAAATCCTTTTAAGTTCTTTCAACCACTTGCAGTAACATGAAGACTCCACGCTGTTTTTTGTCGATACTGGAATCTTATCTGCCCCATCGCGATGTAAGCTTATAATTTGACCACTTTATTTTTCACAATTATATACGCATTTGCTTTTCAGTAATCTTGTTGCATTATTTTGTTGGTACAAATGAAAGTGATATGTTTTTTTTACGGGCTAACGGTATCGCTGATGGATTAAAATGCCATCTTTTACTTTGTGTTGATAAAACAGTTTGTGTAGTGGAGCAAGTGTTCGCAATGAGCACAATAAGCACTGATAAAACTTCCAGAAAGCGGCTGTGGTCTGTGAAATTTAAATTAATAATCTCGTGTTTTGCCGCATTACCTGTAGACTGGAAGATTAGCAAATTTTGAAGAATCAAATTTGAAGCATATACATATAGCCGTAAAAGCTCGGGTCACGTTCACCAAATAGTTCACCCCCCCCCCCCCCCCCACGACACCAGTGTGTACAAATCGTAAATTGTCTATAGTCGTTAGTGTTAAGTTTCAGGTAAAATCGAGTTTCGTCGGTCGTTTTATTGTTGTGACTACATAATTGTGTTGACTGATCTCATTACTTTAGGAACAACTGTGTTTTATTTGCCTTCTGGTTCGTGTGTGATAGAGCCAAGCACTGACCTAGAATGAAAAGCAACATAGGCTTCCAAGCGTAGTTTTCAGACTATCCCCAAATTTAACTTCAATTCCAATTCCAAATGAGAATATAAACCACCAGGGCTTACATTATGTTTGTATATTTGCGCAACCTAAACAGATAAAAAAACTCCTTTTGGGTATTGTTTCGGATAATAACTGTTATATGGAGTTTTTAAATACCGATGCTTATTATTGCGAGATTTTCCTTAAAGTTATAAATGTTTGAATGTAGAATAAAAGCAAGACGATATGAACACACAGGAATACATCAAAACTGCATTACAGTAAAGCATCTTCTGAATAGTCAAAAGTTAGAATAATCTAAAAAAATGATCCAAAGTAAGCATGACTATAGGTTAACAAGTCGGTCGCTTTTCAATGTCTCCATTATTATTTTTCTAATACACAAAGACTTTAAAAATTGACTCATCTGTTAATACATATGGTATATGTAGGTGCATTAGTCGATTTGGAGGCTAGGTCCTAAAGAAACTGACACACAACCCATGAACTGCCAGTATCCTACTGCTCCTTATTACTTCAAGTGACAAACTTAAATTACCTAATTCTTACTGCTCAAGTGCGACGCCTAGTAAGTAAATTGTTGTATGGCAACAATGTGACACGTCCTGCAGACGACAGACTACCAGTACCGTTTTTAGATATTTATTTTGAAAACGATTTGATCAAGTTTGACAAAACTAATAATATTAGCTGCTAAACCACTTTTATTTCAAAAATGTATATTTATATTCTATAAGCACAGTTGTCTACCAAATAACGGACTTTTAAATAATGTTGGTTTTTCCAAAATGCGCGTCCGTTTTTGATAATTAATTCTTGTTTTGAAATCAGCGTGTGGGTTCGGTTTAGTAAATGTTAAGGCGAAAACACACCAATATTAGGACTTTCTTCGATTGTTACACTCCTACAAAGCTGTGATTCGACTTTCTACACCTTTCCCACTCAGTCTATGCCGCTCCGTTGGTGAAGTCGAAAGGTACCTGTCGAGGTTTCCAATCTCACCCCAGGGTTAATGTGCCTTATGTTAAAATGGTTGGTAACTGGGTTAGTTCAGCATGGCGCTTGTGATAGGCTATGCGTAATAAGTTTTATATTTAAGTCTGCTTCATCCCACTACTATATTCATAAAACTAATAAAAACGAGTTTGGATCTGGTTTTATGTTTGTTCTGTTGGGTTCGGACCTCAGTTTTAGGCCCACTTTCGACTCAGGTTTTTTCAACGTGAAAAGCAACCACTATTTGAGACTGCAGTACAGCTTGTGTGTCTTTTTTTATATATTCTGTGCACGAAAGCTTTGTAATGCACAATGTCTGTACAGCTGAAAGAGGATTGATCATCCGGAAGTAATTTGACTTTGATACATGAAGTTGGGCCAAAGCGCACGGCTTCACATGTAAAGAATGCTTGCTCACAAAAGCTAGGTTGACAATAGTTCGGGATTGTTGTTTATATCTATAACTTATAAGCCAGAAATCGTTAACTGTAATTCAATGTCATTATAAATTTCACCGTGGTTAAAACATTGAGAATCAATGGTAATTTTTTAACAGGTTTGTCAAAGATGGGCGCTCTACTATCTGATCTAAACAGGCTTGTTGACAAAACCATACAAAGTCGTTTGTCGAATCACAAGCACAATTGCCTGTCTCGTGTTTTGCACATATCAGCTTTGTGGTAGAAGTTAGCCAGCTCTACCATTAATCAACTGACGGATTTATTATTGGGATCAGCCTCGAAGCGTTCATACATGATATAGCAATTACAACATACTCAAATATAAATCATAGAATGCCAGGTCTATTGTAGTCGAAAACGTAACAAAACTGCTGTCAGTCATAAATTCAGCGCCCCCCCCCCGTTAGCAATGAGCACAACTTCTAGCATTCAGTTGTGGTCTGTGAAATTTATGTTAATATTTGCCATATTTCCTGCAGAGTGAGTGGAGCTTAACAATTTTTGGAAGAGTGTGAGTAAGTATAATAAAAACAGGTTTATTATAAAAGCCATGCCTTTTTCATAGTCGTCAGCATTTATCAACGAGTCTTTTACCTCACTTTATCCGAAGCGATATCTGTAGAGAATCCTGTTTGAAAAAGAAAGCGGTTTTGTTCCAGTCAACTGATGTTATTATGCATACATAAAATAGCTGTAAAAGCTCATGTCACGTTCACTGACTCGTTCAAAGACGCCGCTGTGTACAAATCGTAAATTGTATAGGTTTTTAGTGTTCCAGTTCCAGGTAAAATCGGGTTTCGTCAGCAGTTTTGACCTTGAATGAAAAGCAGCATAGGCTACCAAACTTAGTTTTCAATATTATCGCATCTTTAACTCTAATTCCAAATCAGTATATCAACCATCCTACATTCGGGCTTACATTATGTTTATACATTTGCACGAATTGAAACAGAGAAAAACTTGCTTTGGGTACTGTTTCGGCTAATCAGTATTGTATGGCAACTAAGCCTTCAAGTGCCGTGCTTGCGAGATTTTCTTGAAATTGTAAATTTTTAAATATGGCACAAACGCCAGATGATATAAACACGCAGTCATACACCAAAACTGCATGACGTTAAAAGGCCTGACTTTTCTGCCAACAAATGGGTCGCTTTTGAAAATCTTAATCTTGTGCAGTTAATACACAATTAAGGCATATGTATTTGCATTTGTCAATTTGAAGACATGGTGACAAAAAAACAGACACAAAACCCATAAACTGTCAATATCCTACCCAAATTTGTTGCTGTATTGCTCGTTACTCCATCAAGTGACATACTTAAATTATCTAATTCTTAAACGCGACACCTAGTGAGTAAACTGTCACATGGCGACAATGTAACACGTCCTGCAGACGACAGACTACCAATCTCGTTTTCAGATGTTAATTTTAAAACGATTTCATCAGGTTTGATAATACCATTAATATTAACTGCTAAAACACTTTTAATCCGAAAATTTCAATTTATGTCCTGAGCACAGTTGTCTACCAACAAACGGACAGTTTCAAAACATGTTCCCCCCCCCCTTTTTTATAATTAATTCATATTTGAAATCAGCGTGGGGGTTCGGTTCGGTTCGGTAAATGTTGAGGCGAAAACCCACCAATATCGGGACTTTTCTTTGATCTTTACCGTACTACAAAGCTGTGATTCCACTTTCTACAAGTTCTGTACTAGTCTATGCAGCTTAGTTGGTAAAGTGGAAAGGTACCTGTCGAGGGTTCGAATCTCACGGTAGGGTAAATGTGCCCCCCCCCCTTTTGACCTGGCTTGCCTTATGTGGAAATGATTGGTAACCGCGTTAGGTCAGTATGGCGCTTGTGATAGACTATGTGTAATAATATTTATATATGAGTGTGCCTTGTTCGCGTCCACGCGTTTGGGGTTAATCCCAGTATTAAATTCATGTGACTAATAAAAACGAGTTTGGATCTGGTTTTATACATGTTCCTTTGGGTTCGGACCTAAATTTAAGACTCACTTACGACACTGGTTTCAATAATATTTCCAATGTAAACAGTGGCCAGTTTTTGAGACTGCAGTACAGCTTCTATGTCTTTTTCTATATATTCTGATCATGAAAGCTATGTAACGCACAATGTCTGTACGGCAGAAAGAGGATTGATCAGCAGGAAGTAATTTGAATTGAATACATCAATTTTGGCCAAAGCGCACGATTTCACATGTAAAGAACGCTTATTCACCAAAGCTAGGTTGGCAAAATTTGTGTGGTTCAGGGATTGTTGTTTTTATCCATAACTTATAAGCCAGAAATCGTTTACTGTAATTACATTTCAATATAAATTTCACCGTGGTTATAACATCGAGAATCGATGGTGGCATCTTATCAGGTTTTTCAAAGATAGGAGCGATACTAATAGAGCTAAACAGGCCTGTTGGTAAAACCATAAAAAGTCGTTTGTCGAATTGCAAGCACAGATGCCTGCCTCGTATTCTGCACATGTCAGCTTTGTGGTAAGGGTTAGCCGGCTCTACCATTAATCAACTGACAGATTTATTATTGGGATCAGCCTTAAAGCGTTCATACAGGCTAGCGATTACAGCATACTCAAATATAAACCATAGTATGCCAGGTCTATTGTAGTCAAAAACTTCAATTGTTTTCAGTCATGAATATGTATTCATCCTAGATCTGCAAAAAAGCCTAGTTTCTTTTTTTGTCCATTTTAACAGTAATTTGCCAGTACGAGTGCATGACATTGGTGACATTGTAAACAATATTTGACCAAATGAAGTAAAACATTTTTTCATCCCTGGGTACACAATGTTCTAAATATTCTGAGCAAAATAAAACAAGCCAGTATTTCAGTTGTCGATAGAAATAGAAACTTTCAAAACATTGTGATGTCTTGCACTTAAATTGCTAACTTGTATCTGTTTACTAGAATTTTTTATCCTTTTATGAACAAATACAAAAACCTTTACTATCATGTATTAATCACCGAGATATGTCACATTTTTAATATGAGGTGAATTATCTCATGGCAAATGTTTGGTTAGTAATTCCTATGATAACATGTTGTTTTGGTTTGTTAAGAAACTTTTAAAGGTGCAAGCAAGGACCTTTTGGTATTGACAATACAACCCCTAGATGAAAATATTTGTAAGTAGACCGGCATCGCAGAAACATATGAATTGCTATTGAACCTCTGTGGAAATGTCTGTTAGTAACTATGTGGTAAAGCATTTTGCATTTTGCTCTATACAGTTACACAACTTGCCGCTTCACAATATATTCGTATGTTTTACATGGTGCAATGTGCGCTACATCCGTTGCTGTTCATTTGTCCGAATAACTGGTTTGCGAAGCGTGTAACGCCGCTATGGCAGGTTACAAAGCAAGCAAATGTAGTCAAATAGTGCCAGCTTGGTATAAATTTCAGATTATTTGTTGACTTTAGAAGTACTTGTAATATTAGTTGCTGTGTGTGATGCAGATATTAATGTTACGAAGCGAAGAAGTGCTACCTTGAAATACGAATCCTTTGTAGTAATTTTGTGCACCTTTTCAATAGTTTTTTTAGTCTCCCGTGTGTTAAATTAGATGGTATGTATCTTGCTGTTGAATGCCGTTGACTATTATAGCAGAGGTCTCCAACCATTTGCGCGCCGCCAGTTTAAAAATAAACCATCGTTTATATGTGAGCCCATTTTTTTCCGCCTGGTATGGTGTAAATCATGGTCCTTCCGTGAGGCTTAGTGTAAAATGTTGGCCTGCCGCATGCTGTCGTGTTGGTAGCTCTACGTTTATATGAGTTGAGCTGTAATTAACAGACCAGTGTTTTGCAGTGCACCATTTTTAACTGATAAACGTCATGTATAAAAAAATTGTTAAATTCGTTGTGGGATTTTTGTTAATTTTTTTCTTGGTCAATTACTTCTCTTCGAGTGGTCAAAAACAGTTTTTAATATTACAAAAGGATTTAAAGGTAAAACCATAACGCTTATATTTAGTTCCTTACCTAATACACACTATACAACTACAGAAACAAGTGCAAATTTTCTATTTTGTCAATTGTAAACTATTTTAAAGGGTGCATTTTTGGTCAACCCCATTCAGGCATAAATCTATGCTTAAAAAAAGCTTTGGAAAACGAGCAATAAAGGTTTAATTTTTCTATATGTCTTAAAACAGACTCAACAAAATATTTATAACCATACCTTACTGTTTCAGCACATCAATCAATCCACTGAAAGAATTCATTCGGATAAAAAGGAAAATATCGACAACTCTTATTCTTTGAGAGAAACAAGAAAACAATGCCAAAATCCGGTCTCAAATTTTGTTTTTATAAAAACCCACAAAACAGGCTCAACCAGTATTAAAGATTTGATGTTAGATTTTTTAAAACTACACGGTTGGAATAAGGTGAGAAAAATGCTGTTTAAATTTACTAACTAGTATTTATTATGTTTGTAATAAATGTTCTTGGCAAAATTTGGTCTTGTGGTGATACGTTTGTTTGTTTATTTAATGCATTTAATAATAGTTATACTAAATTTAATGGCCAAAAACTCGAACCTGCTTCCCCCCCCCCCAGATTTTTTAAAACTACACGGTTGGAATAAGGTGAGAAAAATGCTGTTCAAATTTACTAACTAGTATTTATTATGTTTGCAATAAATGTTCTTGGCAAAATTTGGTCTTGTGGTGATAAGTTTGTTTGTTTATTTAATGCATTTAATAATAGTTATACTAAATTAAATGGCCAAAAACTCGAACCTGTTTAATCACATGAAAATGTCATTGGTTTTTATAAGGCAAAAATGCTAGCTGTCCATCCTACTGTTATAACCAATATTTTTTCTCCTTAAATCCTGCAATAAATGACAACAAAACAACTAGGTTCTTATTTTTGGCATTGCTTTTTTAACATAAAATCTCATTTTTAATGATTAATTGGTTGGTGACTAACGATTTTCCATGTTACCTTCTAAAATTCCTTTCTTACTACAGACAGGTTGTGTAGGAAAAGCATTTTGCTTGCAACTGATTATAAACGAATTTTTGTAATATCTCACTTTGAAAGATCAGCAATTTGTTTTCAGAATATTTGCAGAGCCCAACCCAAACCTTTTATCGGC
This sequence comes from Phallusia mammillata, assembly GCA_003260075.1. Taxonomy (NCBI): domain Eukaryota; kingdom Metazoa; phylum Chordata; class Ascidiacea; order Phlebobranchia; family Ascidiidae; genus Phallusia; species Phallusia mammillata. Next base: position 8,744 of record QLIY01001067.1, on the reverse strand, counting down.
GGCTATCCTGGAAAGTTCAAGTGCAAGTTTAAGTTTCCAAATTACTGCACTGCTCTCATCCGACATTCGCGGTTTGACGCCGACGAGATGAAGAAATGCTTTCCAACCAACACGAGGTTTGAAATTCGCGAAAAGGCTTTTGTTTTAATCATGTCAAAAAAGGGTTAACCATTTTTAAGTATGAGTCAATGTCATATTCATCAAGCCAATTATTGTATATTTTCCCCCCCCCCATCATGTCAAAAAAGGGTTAACCATTTTTAAGTATGAGTCAATGTCATTTTATGTGAAAGCATCAAGCCAATTATTGTACGCTTCTGAAAATGCACACTGTTTCGACCAACATGGATCCATCAGTTTAGCTGGTGACGAGAGATAGGGCGTGATTGCTAGTGTGACCATCCAAAGTATTTTTTTAAACATCTAATTTCGCCATGGTTTTTGGATTTTTGGAATACAACAGATGTCACTTTTCTGACGCTTTTTAGTAAATTAATTTTAGGATGTTTATGTTTTACCAGCAATTGAACAATAATTTCACGTAATTCTGATCAACAAAATGCAGACTCGATTAACAGTGGCTTTCCTCCACAGAAGCCAAACAAATTTTAAATCACAAAGCATCTACCCAAGATTTATTTGTTACGCATTTTAAACTTTGATTAAACACCATTATTAGAATATCTTGTATAACTGAATTATAATTTCGTCGTTTTCTAAATGCTAGATCTACATGAAACAAAATGTGCGCTAACTTACTTTTTGAAGCTCTTGAATATGTTTTCAGGTATTTTTCCATTGTTCGGGAACCCTGGCAAGCTTTTCAATCCTCCTACTATTTTTACGAATGGAGGATAGAGAGTGATAAAAATTGTCTGCTGATGCCATTCCAATACCTGAGGCAAATTCAACAGATAACAAACTCAACAGATTTCAACGAATTTCTACTCAATTCACCAGATTGGTTGAATTCAAATGTTCCGTGGTATTTTAGGTAAACCAGTTTCAACTATATGTATTATTGCTGTGCTGCAAAATCACTTTTAAAATGATCCTGGCGATGCGTTGGTTCTCAACTCGTGTCAGGCCATGGATCCCAAGCTCTAATTAATGAAAATCGTGCAACAGTCGATTGTGAAGTAGGAAAAAGAAACCGTCCACAACAATCTTTTTGGCTTGAAATACATTCCTATAAAACAAAATTTTCAGCAGTGATATCAAGTTACTGACAACTAACAATGAATGTCGGCAACTTGAATATGCTTTTTTGATTGTGCCGAAATTGAATCTTTGTAAAAATGGCTAGATATATATCCATAACTTCAAGATAACTAAATCAAAACCCCCCCCCCCCCCCCCCCCCCCCCCCCCCCCCCCCCCCCCCCCCCCCCCCCCCCCCCCCCCCCCCCTCCGATGTTAAACGACCAAAACGAAATTAACCGAAAAATACTGGAGTTGGATCAAAACTTGGATCTGGTTATGATAACTGAGTACATTAACGAGTCCTTAATACTTTTAAAGGTGAGTATTTACTTTTGTAAAATAGAAACAAAAATTGTTTCTATTTTATTGTTCATGAATAATCGGATATCCCGACTCACCTTATAGCGCTACTTTGGCAACAAACGTTTCAAAAGATGTAAAAATCTAACTACACCATACCTGTTGAAGGCGTAGCAAGGTATAAAAATCTATTCTAATCGAGCGGTAGGATTCAAAACTGCGACATTAGTCTTTTCGGGATTCGCGCTCTACCAAATGAGCTACAATTAAAGGCTGGGCGTTATGCTGTACATGTCAGCTTCGTAGTAAGAGGTTGCAAGAATCACTAGTTATCCTTTATATTGAACACAATTGCAAAACGCTTAAGGGCTTTGTAGCGTTGTTGGTAGCGAATCCCACATATGTATAAATGCATTGTGTTCGGCTGATTCGGTACAACGGCTTCAATATAGGTGTTGTGTACTATGATTTACATGTGGGTGTGTCGTGATCGCATCAACACTTCAAGGGTGATCCCAGATATAAATTAAAGTTCATCTTAACTGATTATAATTGGTCAATCTGGGGATCCCTTACTACGAAGCTGACATGTGCAGTGCAGAACACGAGGCGGACAGCAGTGCTTGTGATTTGACGTTTCACGGGTTTGCCATGAAGGCTGTGTGGCGCAGTTGGAAGAGCGCGAGTTTTGGAAAGTATTGTGTCGTGCCCCCCCCCCCCCCCCCCCCCCCCCCCCCCCCCCCCCCCCCCCCCCCCCCCCCCCCAATAAAATATGGTAATGCTTGGTGACAGGCTGATTCGGTACAACGCCTTCAATAGGCCTGGCGTATTATGATTTATACTTAAATCTGCAACGATCGCTTGTCTGCATGAACGATTCAGGGCTAATTCGAGATTCGAATTCATGTTTAACAATAAATCAATCGTGGTACATAATCTCGTCGTTGCACAGTGGCCAATAACCAAGCCCCATCACAATAAAAACCTTGTTTAACGTTATGTAGGTGAAGAAATAAATTAGGTGACCAAACCTAATTAAAAGCAAAGTGTAACACAGTTGTTGTGTAGGAATTACTTTGTCTTGATTGGGAAGTTTTATGGTCTGTTGGAAAAAGAAAATCTCAATCTTATCAAAGAGAAGCAACATTTCTGACAGAAAAACACAGGCAATCATTTGAACGAATCTACAATATTGTGAGTCAGAATTATGTGTGTAGTTTAGGAAAATTTTTTTTTGAAAAATATCTTGCATAATCTATCTATGTTCGCAATTATAGAAACGAAGGAAGGATTTTTTAACAAGATTTCCACTACTCTTTCACCTACTCTGCTTAATTGGAGTTCGACCGAATAAGCCTGCCATGAATTGGGGACTTTTTGGGTTGGATGCGCAAAACGATAACGTTATAAAATTCATAGTAATTGTTGCGATATTAAGTATTGCGTAGTTTGAAAGCTGTGTGGTATGTATTTAAACAGAAACAAAACACGTTCCCCCCCCCCCCCCCCCCCCCCCCCCCATTCTGTTTCAGCCTAATCGCATCAAACTATTCGACTGAAACCGAATCGAAAAACTCTCGATTAGGTCCGTAAATCGAATATTAGGTGGATCATCAATTTTAACTCACATTCAGTAATGTCACTTAAGTTTTTTTTTCTTTACCTACTTTTACCTGTTTCAGGATATTCGTCTTTACGATTATTTCAACAAAACTTTCTGGCAACGCGTCGAAGCTTATGGACGAGAAAGAATGGCAAAAAACCTTGAGATGCTGGCAAGCAGGAACATAGAACGCAACAATAGACGAATTAGTCAAGAAAAACCTTACCGTGATGCAGAAGATAAGATAAAAGACGAAATAGCGCAATATATGTTAGAAAACTCAGGAGGCTGTCTTACAAGTAAATAATGCATTACAAAAAGTTTTAGATGCTTCTTCTATTTGTCACTTTCTTGTTATATTAACAACATTGGTGATCATTTTAGTGCCATTGTGGGGCAATGTGCTCTTTCGCTAAGCGAAATAAATCCAACTTAACTATTCGACGGTGAATCTTTGACGCCAGAAGATTGCATGCAGTAGTTTTTTTTATTTTATTTTACTGTCATCCTTTGTGTATGTTCATGTTCCACGCATCACTCGATTATCTGTATTTTTTCGTTCCCGGATATGCCAGGAGTACTTTTAAACTGTGATAACCCGCGAACCCGGTTTAAGAAATAAAGTTTCATCCTTCTGTGGACGTCTGACTTTGGGTAGTTAACTGCTTCGCTTTATAGGTGGTTGTTCTTTTTTAAGCTATTACCACCCCCCCCCCCCCCCCCCCCCCCACACATAAGAAAGACTTGGTATTTTCTGTAACGAGCAGTTATAACTGAAATTTGGACTGTTTACAGAATCTGACAGATAGATGTGTGCAACGTAACGTATTTGCAGGGACTTTTTTCCAAAGATAACACAGCTAACCGAATTGCTAAAACCGTCACTGGAACTGACAGCAACAGTTGAGTAACGATTTGACAAGCACGCCAAGTCCCAGCAACGGTATTCCACTAGTTGTGCAAGGACGACTAATTTTGGTTGTTTACAGTATACTTTTTCTGAAAAAAAATTGTAACCACGCTATGTTTTAAACTCATACATGTGGTCTGTGTACAGTTTAGCACAGCTTTAAATCCTGTAATCAAGTCAAATTGCACTTGTGACTCTCGACTATTGATAAAGCCCTAAAGTGGAGCCCCTGAACGATAAGGGCGTTAACTAGTGCAAAGTCGATTTCCAAGTGTTGAAAACGCGCTTTGCGCCATAAGGACAATAGGATAACACAGAAAGCGCCACAGTGATGTAACTGATTGGGCGTGTTCAGATGCCAGGCAAATCCAGTCGCAAATTTGTTTGTGCACTCAACTTGTGTAGACATGACCTACTGCAAAGACCCCGTTGCAGAATTAAAAAATTCTGTTTGTGTACTGGAGCATCTGATGAGTATTAAGTTATACCTGAATTGGAAATATCGTCGCTTAAGAGCAACAACAAACAATCGGGGTATTGTCCAGCACGTTTCAAAGGTGAGCATATGGGTTACGAGTATGAGTAAACTGACCACTTTAAGCCTTTTTATGAATAAGACCAACGTAAAGACACATCAGCCGTAGTGTATATGCGTTGTTGCTTCTTGCATTTCAAGCCACACGGATACTACAAAAAGTAACAGGCAAAAACCATTACTAAGCTTGTAGTACTTTTTACACGAATCGGTCCACTTGAGCCACAACACTTTGGCTTGTGGAAGACACTCAATTGACATGGGTATAATAGTGTCGAAAATTTGTTTACAGTGTGTGTTTGTGCCTTTGGACAAGCCCCCCCCCCATGACCTACTGCAAAGACCCCGTTGCAGAATTAAAAAATTCTGTTTGTGTACTGGAGCATCTGATGAGTATTAAGTTATACCTGAATTGGAAATATCGTCGCTTAAGAGCAACAACAAACAATCGGGGTATTGTCCAGCACGTTTCAAAGGTGAGCATATGGGTTACGAGTATGAGTAAACTGACCACTTTAAGCCTTTTTATGAATAAGACCAACGTAAAGACACATCAGCCGTAGTGTATATGCGTTGTTGCTTCTTGCATTTCAAGCCACACGGATACTACAAAAAGTAACAGGCAAAAACCATTACTAAGCTTGTAGTACTTTTTACACGAATCGGTCCACTTGGGCCACAACACTTCGGCTTATGGAAGAAACTCAAATGACTTGGGTATAATAGTGTCGAAACTTTGTTTACAATGTGTGTTTGTGCCTTTGGACAAGTTGGTAGTGCACGGTTACGGCACAAGTGGCTGATGGCAGCATGCCTGTCAATGCTATGGCCTTTCCTGAGGCACACTCTGTGGTCAGTGGCCCTCGTATAATTATTGACCTGTTTTTGTGGTATCATTATTTCCATTTTGGAGACGTTACTGTATGAAACGTGCTGCGATTAATTGAAAAAAAACAATGCTTTAAAAGTAACTGACAGCTTCTTGGTCACCCGAAAAGCTTAAAAAAAAGCTTAAAAGGTCATATTTTCTTTTATTTATTTGCGTGAGAAAAGATTGCAAAGTACCAAACCCAAAGTTTTAACTTCAAACTTTTTTTACAAACCCGCCATTTTTTGTTCAAAGAAAGTTAAATGTAACAACATCATTTGTTGAAAACAAGTTTTAGGGGCAAATATCTTACCAGACCGGTTTATAGGTCATTCGGGTGAAACTTAATCAGACTGGATTCGCCTCAAACGTCACAAACTGACAAACTGGCAATCGGATGAACAGGTCCATAAAAATTGTTGTGTTACATGCACATTTAGTTCCCACCATTTCAATATGCTTAACACATAAATGGTTGGTCAAGTGCCATCTCCTTGCAATTTGACGTTGGTTCATAATGATTTAATACTATTTGTCCTAATTGTTCCTTTTCAACAGATATCAATGATAACACAAGCCAAACGTTTGATTTTACGATGGAGGTTTGTTGTGCATTTAACAAGTAGTATTCGTAACGACACTTAGCGGTTAAAAAATAATAAAAACATACTTCCTAGATGTTGCCAAATAGTAAGTCAATATAGTCAGTTGGCAGGAACTTGGCCGAATGGTCCGGTGCGCCTGACCCATATACAGACATAAAAAACCCTGATCGGGATTCGTCCCCGGGAGAGTCTTGGGTTCGAACCCCGTGAAAAAAAAATAAGAAAAAAAAACATGAGCATAAACAACCACAGCTTATGTCCCAATCTTCTGTGTTCTTGCAATACACTGTACGGTATACGCAGTTTTCGCAAGTGCATTTCAGTGTTCCAACAACGTTATCGGCTGGCAACCGTGGCAATGTTTTGCGTTACAAACCCTTCATTCTCTACAACATATGGGAAAAAAGTAAAATATTTAAAATGTCTTTTAACCAGAGGAGGGGATTTAACCTGTTTTATGGAAACTTTTAAGTCGAAAAGGAACATAAATTGTAATGCGGGAATCACTTTTCTGGTTTGGGTTTAATTCGGAAAACGGATGTGTTTGGGGCCTGACTTTGCACTCGGACACTTTGGGACACGCTTTTCAGTTGATAAATCTAGCTTTTGAACTCTCTGGCTTATCAATATGTGGTTTGGATCTAATTTCGGACTTGTACTTTCGCTTTCGGGCAAGGTATCCGTTAAACGGGAACAGAAGATCAAGAAACTTATTTTGTGAAAGTGTATTTACCTACCTACGTAACAAACAATTTATGAATCGTTTTCACATCTTTTTGATTTACAGCATAAATCTATCAATTATCGCAAAACTGTGTTAATGGGTTTCAAGCACACCATCAAATGGGTCGACACCTTTCAATTTTGTATCGTTTCATTCATATCTAATGTTATATCTAGCAAAAAGTAGGCTTTCGTGCATACATTTACATTAAGCCTTTATTCACTGATGTGATGTTGATAGTTGACTTGATTTTACAATTAAGTATTCCAAAAATGTTTCGCGAAGCAAAAAGATCAAACTATTATGTCCTCAAGCCTGCAGTTAATACACGAGCTCACGTTGTTCCAACAAAACGAAACAAAAAACTGGCACCAGGGGTCGCACAGATTTGGTGAATACAGGAAAAAGTCCGGTTAATTAGCAACACAGTGTTTGGTCTGGTCTAGTCAGCCAGTTCTGAGCGAGTGAGAATCACATCGAACACAAAGAACACGGCAGCAAGTTGACTCATGATAATGTTTCGTTCATTCGTTGTTTGTTTGTGGTGTTTTTATTTTTGCTTCGTCACAGCCACAAGTCAAAGAGACACACAAGGTAGGAAGTGTTTGTTCATAACTCGGGGGGGGGGTTCACGTTGTTCCAACAAAAAAACAAACAAAAAACTGGCACCAGGGGTCGCACAGATTAGGTGAATACAGGAAAAAATCCGGTTAATTAGCAACACAGTGTTTGGTCTGGTCTAGTCAGCCAGTTCTGAGCGAGTGAGAATCACATCGAACACAAAGAACACGGCAGCAAGTTGACTCATGATAATGTTTCGTTCATTCGTTGTTTGTTTGTGGTGTTTTTGTGTTTGCTTTGTCACATCCACAAGTCAAAGAGACACACAAGGTAGGAAGTGTTTGTTCATAACTCTCTGCAAAGTTTGTAATAGTAGTCAAATACTTTCACACTTATTACAGTGATTTATTTTGGCTAATGCCACACCTCTTTGGGCAGCAAAGCGAAAGTTTATAGCGAACCAATTTGCCAATTTTTAAAATCCAAGTTTTGCAATGTCATAGAACTATTCTGTCCTAATTCGCAAATCAGAAACGCCTATTGAACATGCAACAAAATGCCCCCACTAGTTTAACCGACGAACCAACCAAATTAAACGGGGGCCTAGTTTTGGGTCACGAACAAAGGCGAAAAGCACTAGTCAAATGTATTCGATATATATATTTGCAAGTTATTAACATTGCAGGATATATGCTGAATTGATTGCAATAGCATTACGTCAATACTATGGTGGGTCAGAAGATTGGTACCTTCACATGTCATGCTAAAAATTGCCAGTTTTTTTTCAATGAACGTGTGTAAAAGCGAATGCAAAAAGCTTTGTAAGGGGGGGGGGAAGCATTACGTCAATACTATGGTGGGTCAGAAGATTGGTACCTTTAGATGTCATGCTAAAAATTGTCAGTTTTTTTTTTCAATGAACGTGTGTAAAAGCGAATGCAAAAAGCTTTGTAATCAATTTTAAGCAAAATATTTCAGCTGTAAATTAGCAGTAAATTAATATCAACTTTACTGCAGATGTTTTGTATCCAAGTCAAACAACTTGGGCGACAAACTACAATGGAACAATGTATTGGTACAGTACATGTTATGTAAGTGGAAAAAGTCCACCCACATTGCAATGGACAGTTTGGTTCAATGACGGTTCCTTCGACCAAGCGGTTCATATATGGTGTGACATACTTTGCGACCCACCGCAGTATATTGCTGGTGCTTTTATTACACCCGGATTATGTACAACACTTGAATGGAACGGAACTTGTGTTAACACAACATTTGGTGTAACGTCACCCAGAAGTTTTACATTGAATAACAGCATTGTTGATTTAAATACCTCTTATACATATGAAGCTGTAAGGAATATTACAGCTAAAGGTACTCTTTCCTGCTTAAAATAGGCCTTGAACTGAAGAGTCACTATAATAAGTATAAATGT